>SCLD01080165.1:0-14880 GCA_004367895.1 Oikopleura longicauda | reverse complement strand
GCCTTTTGCTACTTCAACCGTCGTGACAGTCACGCCCCGGCCCAACAGCAACCACCTATAGTATCGCCCGTTCACATTCGACTCGACATTCGTCCCACTTTGTACAGTGAAGCAACGACCAGTTGCGCCGCCGAGCCCATGTTGCCGCATCCGCCGGCGCCACCGCCAACGATAACCGGGGGCAATGAGGGTGGGGGACGATCGAATCGTAGTACGACGACAACGACCAGTTATACACCGCGGTATCACCATCGACGTGAGTTGCTCCGCGAGCAGCCAAGTGGCTGTTCTGAGCCGCCCTCGTACGATAATTTAATCTCGTCGGGATCAAGCTCAAATGGGTATGATTATCGACCGAGACAGCGGCATTGCCCGACGCCGGTTCAATCTGATAAAGAGTGAACTTTTGTTTCTTTCCATTTACACTTATAAACACATTGTGCCTTTTTTCTCTCGATACATTGTTCAACAAAACAGTACATTCTCAATTTAAAACACACAAATAACCGTTGACCTCTCTACATATTCTCCATATCTATACATTGAGCTATATTACACGAATATCTGACATATGCTTCAAACAAAGACAAACCAAACATATATTGTATTTAACTGCAATGCCTTGATAAAACTGCGCTTGAAAACTGCGAAATTAATGTGTCTTCTTTTGCAGAACAGTCAAATGGGTCAAGGGTGTCGAGATACGCCAGTCAAAGTCCTTGTCGTTGGCGACAGCGGCGTTGGCAAATCTCAACTGGTCAATATTCTCACCAGTAATCGCACCACCAATCACGTCACACAGCCGGCCTGGACAATCGGCGTCAATATCGAAGTCGCCGTCCATGTCTATCACCCGGCCAGTGACGAGGCCACTTACTTGATTGAGCTGTGGGACATATCGGGCAATCAAGCGCATAAAAACTCGCGTTCCGTTTTCTATCGCGATTTCCACGCGTTAATATGCGTTCACGATTTGACTAATCGAAAGAGCCTGTCGAATTTGATGGCAACCAGTGAGGAGGTGTTAGAGGGCGATCCCGAGTCCGGCGTGCGCAACGTGCCGATTTTATTGGTGGGCACGAAACACAATGAAGTGGCGCCCTCACGACGCGGTTTGTCTGTCACTCAAGTTCTAATTGTACTTTAACATTGTAAAGGCGAGGTAAACGAACGCGCCAAACGAATGGCGGAGGTGATTGGCGCCGCCTATGTCAATTTGGATACGCACGATCCGAAAGTTTTGACGCCGGGCGGCACCACTAAAATTGGTTTGTTCTACAATTAATATTTCCAGGTTAATTTATTTCAGACATTTCCAAATTCTTCGATCGTGCCGTTGAACGTGCCGAGTCGGGCAAGGGACCCGACTATTCAAAGGCGGCTTATCATCGGCCAATGACGACGACAACTACCTTTCAAAATGTAACAGCTCGATTACCGCGACATAAAGCTGACTAACTTATTTTATTAACTGTGACTATAAATAAAGAACAAAGTGCAATATCTTATACAAAAGGGATCTTATGTAGTCAATTGTAAAGTCAGATTTAAGAATGACAACTCAAAACTGGTCAACAGAGCAAACCGACGAGCTAATGGCCCTACTTGCCGCGCATCCCGCCGAACAGTATGCCACACGTGCCGATCGTCTGCGCGACATTCAGAAGCAAGTGCCGCAGCGATCACTGGCTCAAATCGCGTCAAAAGTGTAAGTTGACAAAAAAGGCTCGTTTTTGTCGGGATTGAATTGAACTACACTGAAGACAGCGACTGGCGCAAAAGATGAAACGCGACAAGAAATCATTGCCGGGTAGTCAACGCCCGGGGAAGTCAAGCAAGCTGAAACGTAAGAGCGATAGTACAACATTTGACTCGCGTATACAAGAGTGCCGTGGCGAAATGGTCGCATTAGAGCAAGAAAGAACACGTCTTGAAGCAGCATTGGCTCGTTATGACAATATGGAGGCAATGTTGGATGCACCATTCACATGTTCACTGTGTCAACTTAATATTGAGGCCCAAGTGCGGGCTGTATGCACGATATGTTTCGAGGCGGAATACTGTGAGGCATGTTACTTGCACTGTCAGTATGATCGGGACGAAGGGCACTATCATGACGGGCGGATGACGTTGGTACGATATGTGAACAGGTTTTTTTATTTGTCAAATCAAAATGACATGTTAGAATAATTTTAATTTTAAGGAGAACACATGAACAAGTTGATGATGACAGTAATGATATCGATGTTGATCTTTTATAAAATTCACAAGTTCTTTGCTGACGCCGTTTATGTCCAAATAAATCATACAACAACTACCATATTTACTTGTTTGATTGCATTGTGTTGTATGGTGTTTCAAATGACGAGACTAAAGCTTAGTCACTCAGTTCATAATTTATACAATGGTACGAGATCTATAAAAGTCGATGATAACTTATCATTGATATGTTCAGTGTGTATTTTATGAATAGGGCGTAAAAACTTCAATATAAATATTACTCATCAGCCAACCTCGTAAAAATACCAAACCTTAAATATAGAGAAACATTTTTGCCGCGGAATTATGGCGGATTCCAGGTAAAATTGCGGTCTTACAATCTTTTATCACGAGAAATAACATTCAAGGATTATTGAAAATATCTGTAACCCAGAAAACGTGACAGATGGTATGGAGCGTTGCTCGATCGCGTGCATGGACGCAGAGTATGCCGAACGATTGCACATTTATCCTGACTCCGTTAATTTCACTGAATGTCCCTCATTTTGGAAAACACAAAAAGTCCGTATTGATCTGGCGGATTACAGAAACAACTTTTTCACGCACATAACAAGATACGCCATTGCCATGGGAATGGATTAAACTTACCACAAACTCGTATACCCCTTTTTCGTGATTAATCCACGTGTGAAGCGGTCCTTAACTGGATTGCTGTTGGTTTGCCATTCTTTTTCAAAACATTCGCTTATCCGAAAGTGAAGGGAATGGACGTTTTACGCAAGATAAAGACTGAGCCAGATAGTGCTGTGCCAGACTCTGGGTTTTTGTTTAAAGCCCTCCAATTGTTTCGCAAACACCAAATCCCGACTGTGTTTCGCTTTTTCTCCATTGCTCTTTTGCTGTTCAACTTTCTCGAACCGGTTTTGGATTCAACCACTGGTATTTAAATCAATTACAAGCAATTGTATAATAACAGTTTGTATCAGATGCATACTATTTCATTAGTCTAAATCAGAAACCCCACCTGGTTCATGTTAACGACAACGTCATAAATGGAATGGCAGCGTTTCTCTTTTTCTGTAAGTGAATAATGTAAGGATGACAAATGTTGAAGCCGAACTTTTAGCAATCATCAAGGACTTCTTGTGTGCCAATTTAACGATTTTCGAGTACAAAGAACGCAAAAATATATTAGGAAATGGGCTAAACAAGTGATAGTTTAATTACAGAGAAGATGTTATTGCCCATTACTGAATGACAGAACATGATGCAGAGCATAAGTTCTTAATCGCAAACCTCAAATTTGGTTCTGGATCCTTCTTAGAAGACTTCGTTCAAGTTCTACTGCAGTTTTTCTTTTTTGAGAAGTTCTTGCTGGGCATGGTGGTTAATCTGAGTTTATATTTCTAAGATTATAAACATAATATATTGTAAAAAAGTACAAATATGTAACTGATCATAACACCACCATTCAAAAGACCATGATGTTTTCATATACATCAACGCCTGCTTCATGATGATATCGAGCTGTATATATATAAAAACACTCTATTTTGGCCTGAAGGAAGACGAAAACCGTCGTGCTTACGAGTGGTTGCTGTCTCTAACAGGCTTGCTAGGCAATAGGGGACTAAAGTTAGTTTTCAATTCGTGATTTGATCAACCAAAACTATTTCCCGTTTTAAAAGCTGTTTTATACCAGGGTTCCCGACTGGGTGGCGTAATGCACCAAATGAATAGGGGCGGCGGGAAAATAAAGGGCGCCTGTGTATCCTACGAGTATGCAACCAACCGTCTGCTTGCGACACCGTTTAATTCCGATTGCTTGAATGTTAATGATTATATTCTGTTATCCACTTCTTCACTCAACATAACGTTGTTTATTGTAGCTTTTATTATGGGGAATACGTCACTACAATAACTACTGGTATAAAAGACATTCCGACAACAAATTAAAATTGAATAAATTTTGTATTGACACATTTATGACCTGCGCCGCATAAATAATTTTAGTTCGCAGCACATTGTTCGCAACTAATAGTTATATCGTCGATAACTTGAGTAGTCTCTTGAAGTGGAACCAGTTGAATAGTCACGTGAAGTTGAAGTAGACGGCGTATATCTTGATGTATAGCTCGAAGCTGAAGAGGAACTGGGTGTATAACGCGTAGAAGGGGAAGAATAGTTTGTTGTCGAGCCATAGTTCGACGTGGTGGAGTACGAACTAGTGTAACTACTAGTAGACGGGCGATATGAGGAGCTTTGCGTCGGTCGATACGTGCCACTATAACTCGAAGTGCTCGAATAATTCGGCACGGAACGCGATGTATAAGTGCCAAATTGACTTGGATTTGAAGTTGACCCATATTGACGGTAGTTTGAAGTGTATCTAAAAATTCGGAACCCACTTGTGGATACTTATGTTATTCCCCACTCACGAATTTGTCCTTGGAGTTGTGTAGGTGTAACTTGGCGTATACGGCGCCGGTTCATTGTTGTTTCCCTCTAAGTGGGCTTGTACCTCATTCGAGCCTAAGTGGTTATTAGTTACATGGCAGTTGTACATGAATTTTTAAGCGCCTTCTAAGATAAAAGTTATGACATTTTTGAGACAGAAGCGGAGCAAAGCCTTTCGACATAATCATTAGTTTTAAATCGATTCATGAACTTACTGTACTTTCGCGAATAACGACTTGTCACCGCCGATCGGTACACGGTCGACTCCATTTCTTTTTTACGTTTCTCCTCCTCACGTAGTTCTCGCTCGTCCTCGGCCTTCTTCACCTTTTCGTAGCGATCATCCATTATCTTGGTGAGATTGCGTCTGGGCTTGGTGACGTTGATTTTATGGAAGGCTTCATTCATCTTGATGCCGAACTGGTCGAACACGCTTTGGCGTTTATCGCGTGAGATATCAGAAAAGTCCTATAAATTCAAATATTTACAGATAACTTTGGTAAGCTGGGGTGGAACAAACCAACTTGTTGATGTTTCCATCGCGATGTATTACAAGCAACTCTCTGGGTGTTGAGATAAGCGTCGGCGTGTCAATTTTGTCGAGACTTATGAAAGGTTGACATGGCTCTACTTCCTCACGTGCATGATTAATGATTTCGTCGAAAGTAAGCGAAACAATCTTCAGCGTTGTGTCTTTTCGGCTGGTGTTGTAGGCGAAAAGAATCGCATCTTCAGCAACGGAACAACGCAAATGACAGGCCTCGTCGGGGAGCATGCGGAATTTGTTGATGAAGTACGCCTTCTCAAAGGTGCGCTCAAGATAAAATTTGACAACACGATACAGTTCCACCACCTTGTTCGCCACAATGCAGTACGTGTCACGACGATGCTCGAACATGACAATTTGAACTGGACTAAATGGGTCCTCGTCACATTTTAGCTCCTGGATAAACGAGCCCTCCTCGTTGTACAAGGCGATCTCACGATTACGCGTTGATAGATTGGTGCTTGCCGCATTCCACTCGACGGTCGTATAGTTCTCACACATTGCCATGTTCGGTTTCCATGTAAACAAACCGCCGAGCTCCATCGGCATAAGTTCCACGTCGAAATCGTGTTCCTGGTCACCAAATTCAATATTGAACAATGGTTTGGCAAGCACTTCTGATAATGAGTATTGGATGACTTGGTCATTGGAATTGGTACTGTTTGTAGGGCATCGTAAAAGCCATTTCTATAAGCGCGTTTGCAAAGAGCAGATTTAATTTTATGCTTGCTGGCATTATCCTAATGATATGACTTAAAGTACTCCTTAGTAGAACAAGTGTTCTGGTCACGTATAATCTTAATCTGATTACGTGAAGCAGTGTAGTACAACCGTTATTACGAGGGGCCAGTGCGAACCCAGTTTAGAACATTGTTACGATGCCTGATACATATTTTATCATTGACTATGTTCACTTCACCGGATGGAAGCCGTTGCACAAGTTCGCCATCATACGTGAATATTTTCGTTTGCCACTGCTCACTCCAAATTGAAGCAACAACGTTGTTAGCGGTCAACGATACACTTTGTTAGTGATTTTCAACAAGAATATAGACTGAAGCTCCCCATAATAGGATTTTTCTAGAATTGCGGTTCATTTCCTGGCGACGGTTTAGTAAATTTAAAAACTAACATACCGGAAACCTATACTTTTTTACGTGTTTCCCATTCTAGAGGCCCTCTCGAATAATCTTCGTCTCGAATTTTTTAAACGGAAGCAACCGAAATATTATGATGCGTTTCTTATTTTGGTATTCCAGTGTAAAATGTAAAAGCTTGAAAGCCCCTTCACTTAACCAAAGCGTAAATTCTGCACGTTCAAACGCCTGAAACTTGGTAACGAGCGTCAACGACGACAGGTTGATAATTGAAATCCATCCGTATGGCTCAAGGAGCGCCATATTACCGCCAAACACGGAAAAGTGAGTGTAATGATAACGCTCCGGCAGTTGGCCAATTTCGTTCTCAATTTGAGTGATGTCGGAGATTGACTCGTGCTTGGCAGTATACGGGCCATTTTTACGTTGAATTTGGCGTGTTCTAGTCGCATGTTTAGGGGTCAAGTTTACAATGAAGTTTGACGTTTAGGTACAGAATTCTAAAAATATGTACTAGGGTTACCTTTTCATGTAGTACGCAGCTGTCAGTACCGAGTCGGGTGTCACCAGCAGCCGATTGCAGCATGACTTGAGCTCTTTGTCCAGTTGGTCTTTCTAACAGAACGAGTGTTAAACAAAGTAATCATTGAGTCTCATGCTGCCAAGTCCTTAATTAGTTCCTCATCAACATCAAAACGGTCCAAGAACATTTCAAGTAACTCATACTTGAACACTGTACGTCGCCATGCTTTTGACACGTGACACATGTTAAGAATATCACTTAAATAAGGGTTAAGTTAAGGTTTAGATAAGGTTTAAGCTCACCGAAAGTCAAACTCGGCCACAATCTTATCCATAACATGATAGAGATTGATGTCTCCTTACCAAACAGTGGTCTAGGCCGAGTCAAAACATAGATTTTTAGAAACGCTAAAATGCTGAAGCTGTCACCCATATAAACATTTAGACCGCCGTTATTCCTAATCTGCTTATTATATCGCTCATAATTTTTCTCAATCCAGAATTATCTAGGCCAGAGTTTTTTTCTTGGCTTGATCAAAGTGACAAGTTACTCACTTTGTCTCGTCAGTTGAGCTCAGTTTTGAAGGGAAAATAAGGCTCATTACACAGTCTGATGCAATTGAACGTCAAGTTCGACCCAGTTGCTAAAATGTCACGACATTTTTCTAGGCGTTTCCTGATTAAGTAGAAAATCCTAACGCAACCGGTTGGCAAAGCAGCTGCCGAGTAAGTCGAACCTGAGTGTCGATTTGATCAGTGCTACCATCATTCAAATTTGCACGGGCGAAAGTTTGCCTGATTATATTTTCGGGGCTGCTTGGAACCGAATCGCTTTATTTATTTGTCTTGTTGAGGCGCAAGAAAGGTTTTATTTGCCAAACGCTGACAACATTGTTGATCAGACCACAAAGTTCAACCAAGTAATCCGCTAAACGTGCAGAATTGTGTACGATTTCCCTAAAAAGATGAGCGAAAGTTTCTAACTTTGTTAAGATAAGGACAGGTGAAGCAATAATTGCCCTTCTTTAAGCAATGGTGATAACGTCAGCGATCCGACCACAGTTCGCAATGTAGTACATTCTACAGTAATCTAAACAACCGGGGCGACTTGTATCGTCATGTCCACATTTGCAGCGTGAACCGCATTTTATAATAAAATAGTAAGTGAGTCAAGTATTCTACAAAAAAAGTGTACTAGTGTGTGAATAGCTCGAGTCTCCCTCCTCTTCACCATCCTCATAAATTGAGCACTGGTGGTAGTGGTGGTGTATGCAGCCGAGGCAACGACGAGCATGGCTTCGATTGGCTTCTGGGGTTGCTCACGTGATCATAAATACGTCAACCTGATGGACTAGTGAGTCCTCCTCCCTCTCAGCACCAAGGGGCTGATACACACGGCACACGCACACGCGAGGAAAGAGTGAACTACACCACCCCGAAGCGAAATCGAGCTCGACTCAGACTATCGCCATTTTTTTCTCATCAGAAAAATGCTTGCTGAACATTTTTGAACAAAAGAGAAACGATTGAAGCGATCCAATTTAAAAGAGATTATTACGAAGAGTCATTTGTTCTGGCCAGTGAAGGTTCGTAAATCAGTCAAGGGTAAACCGCTCACGTTAGCTTAATTTATTACCGCAGTGACTCTTAAATTATGATCATGTTTAAATGATTAAAACCGTAATAACGGTAGCAAAAGAATTGATTTCATGCTATTCCGATTTAGAAGAGAAACAACGTGTGGTGGAATATGGTGGAGATAGAGAAGCTTAAAATGGTTGATTAGTACGCTTCTTGGCTCGGTGTATGTCACTTCAATTTATCGTAAATTAGTCTCGAATTTATCGGACTAGATTTCAGTGACGTGAGACCGAATTTATTTCGTTTGCTTCCCTATGCGTGTGTGTGTGTGTTGCGTGCTCAGTTATAATTGTGACAAGAAGCTTGAGGAGGCGACGAGAGGCACCGAAGTTCTAAAATGCAAGACGCAATGCCCGTTTTGTGTGTGCGTGTCTCGAACTATTCAAATACTGTAAATCACGACAAATTCAGCACCACAACGCGGGTTAGAACATTTCACCCAATTGATTTGGTATTTGGCCAGAGCTAGATTTAGAAGTATAAACAGGCCAATTTATTCCACCAACGGGCCACCTCTATTAGCATGTTTAGGTCGGTGTTATTAGCGGCCAAGTTTGATCAAATAACCGTTTAGAATTTTCAGAAAAGATCAAAAGTTACGTTAAAATTAGAGTGTTGATATCTAGGAGAGCGTTGAATTTTAAATAAGTTCGGAAATGTTTAATTCGTTTAGTAGCAACAATGTGATAGGCTGCTGGCGTTATCAATGCTATCATTGCAGATTTGGTTCTTGCTTAAACACACCCCCACTTTGGCTTAACTTTTAACCATTACGAGGGCAAACATGTGTGGTTCGGTGATCCATACCATTGATTTCCGTCCACTAATGCCTTGTAACACCGTCTTTGCGATGGCCTCTACTGATTTGTTTGATGTAGCCGCAAATAGCTCTGTCAGCTAGACAAGTGGTCATTTTCGACCATGGCCACAGAAGCTGTCACCAGAACTTCGGTTCAATTAGAATATGCCAATTGCACGTTCGCTAGACTTGACTCAGATTAATTTTGAATTAACTTAAATCGCGGGATCCAAATATGCGAATATTCAAATGATCCAAGTATACTTCAGGACATGGTGGTAAACTAACTGGTAAAACATGGGACTCGTGAAGACACTGAAAAAGGTCTTCAAAGGTCGCAAAAAACGCGACCGTGAGGAGAATCAAAGAATACGGAATCAAGGGCATCAGCGTTCTATTCGTGGCGGAATCTATGAGCCGTACCGCGCTCATTTCCCGCTGAAAACGCAGCAGACCAATTACGATAATGTTGACCAGTACTACGCAAGTTGGGATCATCCGGCCAATCATCAGCAACAGCAACAGCAGCCTCAGCAACCGCCGCAACAACAACAGGAACGTGTTCACCCTTTCTAAAATCGAAAATATCAATTTTTCGTCTTGATTTTTGAACAGCAAATCCACTTCATGCGTCGTTGAGGAGATAAGAACAACGTAAATTACGTGCTTTGCTACTACAGCTTATCTTGTGTGACAACCAAAGAAAACACGACTTAAAAGAAATTCGGCCCTAAATTAATAAGTGCTGGTGGGCAAAGGCAAAACTACGAGCACTATGGATTGCCGACACCTCGTAATAACTATGAGCAACACGAATTCCAACCAAATGGCTTCCAACGCCAACCGAATTATGAGGCGACTAGAATCGCCAAATTTGGTGAAGCAAACCCCTTTGCCGCGCCGGCCAGTGTTGCTGGACATGGTTAGACATCACTGCATGCCATTTGTGATGGATTTAATTATTATTTTTCTTTGTTAGAGAATTACGAAAACCATCAATTACCATCACGCTCGTCACAATCATTCAATCATGGATCGTACTCAAACCACTATCCGATTAACAACGCCATTCAACGTAGCGGATCAAACGCAAGTCTTTCTGGTATGTCAAATAATTGTTCGACATTGCATTGGACTCAATCCGTACTTTAGCTCATCTAAATCCCTACAATCCGTATACCAATCATGTTTTACAACGACCACGTAGGCCATCGAGCGCCATACTGCCCACACGGTACGTTTAATAATTTTCGCCTTGTGATTGATAACAAACTTAACCTAGATCTGCGTCTGACGTTGGCTTCATGAACAGTCGCCCGATGCGACCTGGCTCGAGCCAAGCAGACTTGAGAATTCAATCGCCCATGCGACGACAGATCACTTCGCCGTTTGATCAGCGGGTCATGTCACCGGGACCAGGGCCTGCGAATCCAATCGCGCTTCAGTTGCGCGGTAGTCAGGCCAATTTACAACAGGCGCTGCGAATGCACGAGGACATAACACGACAGGTAAAACTTTTGACAAGGTCAACAAATATATAACGGTTCGAAGAATGGAACGCAAGCGGCACCGGAACTCGATGCAACGATGAAAATAATGCAGACGTGTTTGGACATGCTTGATTCCATTTCAGGTAAGGACGAAAACGTGATAGTATAGATAATACAGCTTAGCGGTTACGAGATGAGTTTTTTTAATCAATTTAAACCAACAAAAATCAGGTCTGGTAGAACGCAGTACGACGCCATTGCCAACTCAAATGAATTTCCAGCCTGCTCCAGATCAGCAAAATTTTATTAATCACTTGGTAAGTCAAGTTCATCAAGTTCAACGGTCCCCTTGAAATAGCTTGTCAAGGAGAATAAGCAACCTGTCAAGTCGGCGTTGAAGAATCGTCCCACTCTTCAAAAGAGCAGCAACTCGGCATTTACCCAACTGCGTAACGAGTCCGAACTTGAGGAGTCGGAAGACTATGGAAATTCGCCTTCGCCAAAACCACAGTATCGCGAGTTGCTGAACACAACCGAGCGCGTTGAATTGGAAGACTTCAACTCGCCTGGTCCATCTGAGGGTGGCACATCGGTCGATTCAGGCTTTGGAAAGGCAAAAACGCCACCCAGTAAGGATGATATCGCAGCCCAAAAGGCACGCGAGGCAAAAATTGCACAGAATATGGCCAAGTTCGAGACAATGCTCCGGTCAACTGGGCAACAACAGCAAAGCAACCACACTGACAAGGAGGTTGGGCTCACTTCTGGACCACTACTGTCATCGCTTAGTCAACTTCGATTGAATGCATAATTTTTAATTTTCCAGTCATTTTTTATTCCTTCTACGTAGTCAAAATTGTTATGATATCAAACACAAACACACACACGAACAAAACAATCAGTGTATAAAGCAAAATGCGAAACCATCGAGAGTGCAGCACACTTGTAAAAACATAAAGCCTCATTCTGTACATAATCCAAGCATGACAAATAAACTAAACACTAATTCCGATCAAAAGCCCTCTTGACTTGTTAGACACGATCAACGTGATCGGATCACGTCAGATTACTACAGTACTTCAACCGGGTTCAAGCTTCAGTTCGTTTGACGGAAGTTCACTGCTTTTTTATTGATGTACGTTCCAAAAACATAATCACAATGCTACCACTTGACCAGACTTGCCCGGCTCTGTATCTCATTAACGTGACATTGTGATGTGGTTAAGGTTCCCTGACCAAGATACTGAATTGCAAAACTGTGTTTAGCTGCATGATGAGCATGGGCTGAAAGCGTGATCGTATATTTAATTTTAGAATTTGATTGATTTCGTGGTCTACCCCTAATATATACTTGCCGCGGTGCGTTCAAAATGTAACTTCTATTACATGCTAGGTTTTGGCAATGCTGAGATTCGGTCAGCGCATGATTTACAAGTCAACATTGTAGTAACATAGTAAGTAACAATCACAACAGGCTGCATTATTACTGGTGTTTTACCAACTGTAAAACAATAAATCTGTATAGTACAATTTGACGAAGTCATGTCTGGGTTGAACGTATGAAAACTCTTGCCTTGCAGTTATGGCTGCAAAAAAAATCAAGGAAGACTGGTATCAAGATTTAAATTTAAATGCTTGTCGGAATGTGTGTGTACCCAGAGAACAAAGCCACAATATAAGATACTTGAAAATGTCCACTCTCGTAGTGGATCCTGCTTTTTGTCCGACACTTACAATGTTCAAAGACCGTTGGACGCCAGTTTTGGCTATTTTGCTAACCTTTTTACTTATCTTGTTTTCATACACCGCGAGAAGTAACAAAATAGCAATTTATGACGGACAGTTAGCACCGCAACGCTGCTCCAGAATACAGCACTACAATGACTTATCGGTGGAGCGACGTGGTCTTAACTGTACCTTGGTTCTTGCCGATAAGGTCAAGCATTTTAGACTAACTGCGAATGACTTGGATTGGAACGACTTCTTATTTGAGGAAAACTTGAAGCGTTCGTGCGATGAATTTCGTCTCGAGAGAAACTACTTACAAGTGTCACCTGTGGCCGATGAAGATTCGTATCCTATCGCTTATTCGATTGTTGTCCATCGAGACGCTCATCAAGTCGAGCGTATGATTCGTGCCATTTACCGGCCACAAAATCATTATTGCATTCATGTTGACGCTAAGTCGCAAAAAATGTACCAGCTTCTACAAAAATACGCAAAATGTTTTGAAAACATTTATCTTATTGAAGATCGAACAGATGTTGTTTATGCGGATTATACACGTCTTGAGGCGGATTTGAAGTGTATGAAGTTCCTTATGGACAAAAAGTGGAACTATCTTATTAATCTATGTGGCATGGACTTTCCACTGAAAACAAACTACCAAATGGTGAGTTATTTACGTGGTCTGTATCCTCATCAATCTGCCGAATCATTCCCACTGCCACGAGGAAGTGGCAAATCATTGCGATTTGAGTACAGCTGGCTGTCACGAGATCCATCAATCGACAACTATACAGTTGAACATTTACCACATGGAGATTGGTGGCGTTCAAATGAAAAGAAGAAAATTTTGAGTTATCCATTGGGAAAAGACGCTGTTATTTATGGCGGATCGGCCTACAATATATTTTCCCGTGATTTCGTCAATTTCACATCTGCGCATCCGCTTGCTTCCCGTATTCTAAACTGGTCACGTGACACTTATTCGCCAGATGAGTTTGTGTGGGCGACACTGGTCCGTCAAGACTTTGCGCCGGGGAGCCGACCGAAGTCGGGCAAGTTTGATATGAACGAGATGCAGAGTCACGCACGACTGGTTAAGTGGCAGGACTATGATGGAGTGCAATATCCAACCTGTCATGGCAAATGGATCCATAACATTTGTGTTTATGGTTATGGGGACATTGGGTGGCTCATGAAACGCGAACATCTCTTTGCAAACAAGTTCGACACTAACGATGTCAACAGCGATGCCGCCGTACAGTGTCTCGAGTCAACGCTCCGGAAGTACGAAAAAATGGAAGCTTGTAATGACTTCAGATACTCATTGTAAAGTATCTGTATTTTTATTTACTTTTGAAAATAAATAGATTTTAGAGGGCTACCATAAACTGCTGAAACTGCTAAGATAAGACGAAAATGTCTCGTCAGTTCTTCACTTCCTAGCAGGAAGGTCCTGCATGTTCCGTAGTGTGTAACACCTTATATTTTACAAGATACCAAAATCCACAGTGCCATGTTTGTTTGGCACACTGGTAGTATGACGCTACGTGTGACGTATTTAACTCGATTTCAGTCACAGATAAAGCTTGGCAGCAATACCAAGCAATAAGTCCGAATTTACAAACTGGCTAGAATTATAGTCTCTGTTGTCATTAGAACACACTTTGTTGTTTGCATAATGTCACGTAATTGAGGCTTATATAGGACTACTTTTGTCTACATAGGCTGGTATTATTAATGTTTTTCGGAGAGTTCAGAGTGAAGAGAAATGATATTTTTTCTGCTTATCATTCGTTGCCTTTCCTTGAACTGTACTGAACGGGGTTCATATGATGGCATGGTAAGCAAGACGCTTCATGGATTTTCATGTCAACGGTGGGACACGGATCATCCTCATAAACCAAATCACACACCAGATGACACACATCATAACTTCTGTCGAAATCCAAACAACGATCCAAATGGACCTTGGTGCTACGTGAAAAGTATTATTCCTGGCATAAGTTGGGAAACCTGCTTTGTTGAAGAATGCCAATGCGAACAACAATGTTTAAAGATGGATGATAATGGGCTGACATACAACGGTCAAATTAGTGTGACACGATCCGGATACAAATGTCAGAAATGGAATAGACATAGGCCACATCGTACATTTGTCCGTCCAGCCAAAATAAACCACAACTACTGTCGTAATCCAAACAATGACCCAGGGGGTCCTTGGTGTTATACCACAAATCCCATAGTGAGACGAGACTATTGTGACGTCCCTTATTGCTCCAATAATGAAGCAAGCTGTACGACTACGACTACGACTACGACTACGACTACGACTACGACTACGACTACGACTACGACTACGACTACGACTACGACTACGAC
>SCLD01080058.1:0-14897 GCA_004367895.1 Oikopleura longicauda | reverse complement strand
CCCTTCCATATCGATGGTTTTAGCCATTTGCATTTTCGTATCATCTGGCATGTTTCGCTGATATTGGATAAAGTTTCCGCCAGACATTTCACAATTATTATAAAATTGAATGCGATTATTTTTCACATGTACGGCAACTTTTTTTCAGTTTGAAAAAATTCGTTTTACTTTCGGTCAAAACTTCGGTGAAATTTTTTAACGAAATTCTTGACAAATCTGGAATTCTCGCTAGGAGTTGAAAATTGAAATAACGCCCCCATGGACAAAATTGTCAAACATACGACGTAACTGTTAAATGATGAGGATATATCATATATTGATATATGAATATGATTTTATATTGAAGAAACAATGATTGGGTTTTTCCTTGACAATTTAAGCCATGTGATAGATATACGTGAATGTATTACCGCGGAATATTAGCACGTGATCTGGTGAACTTGACTTCCGAATAATATTCAAATCGATTAATCACATCCAGGAGTTTGGAAGGCTACGAAAGTCAAGGTAATTTACCGAATACGTCCTTTGTTCTGTCAAGATATACATCAACATATGGTCAACGTTCAGCTGACTAGACCAACATTCCATCCTGAAGTCGTGTCTACAAAAGTCTACGAGGATCTTAAACAGCTATTAAAAATGCGTCTGCACTTAGAATAGTAGTTTATATTCGAAAATGAAGCTTAACCATCAGAAACTTAAGGGTGCCTCGCCCGATTGCAACCTTATATTTGACTGCCCGTTAAGATAATTGCAAAAAGCGTAGTCGAATCAACCTAGAATTAAAATTCTAATCGAATGGAAGAAAATGAAGTGTATAAATAACTCACTATCGTTTATGAACGCTATATAATATATGCTATATCATCGAATATAAACATATAACATACTATTCGCGGATTACATCATTTCTCAAAAATAAGGCACATAAATTATTATCTACTTGAGGTTTGCATTTAACGAAAATTAGCTAGCCTAAGAATGACGTTAATCCGGCACTGGTTCAGAATTAAGTCTCGTCATTCAATTTCTGAATACAGAGCTTCCGTTGTATATACAGAAATGTACTGTAGTAACTCTGGTCACTAGAGTATAGTGGGTGTTTTTGACTTTACAAGCAAAAAGTAAGGTCACTCACTGATAACATTTTGAAAAAAACTGATTCCTTGGTGACGTTTCCCATCAAATAATTCCGGCCACCCACTGACGACATCTTGCTTACGATTCCCTTCAGATGATGAAGCACTGTAGACAATACTTTTTCTTGATCCCAAAACCTTTTCAATTTTCAATATTATGCCGCATAAGTAATCTTTGTCATAAGTAGGGGTCCGAGGGACGAGACGGGTCGTTCTCGGACGGTACTCGTCCCAATCTGTCCTCAGGAGTCCTGAGTCAGGACGAACGAGGACCGGGCGGCTATATCCAAGTCAAGGCGGGACGAGGACGGGACGTGGACGAGTAAAATGTAAAAATTTAGGGACGAGGACAGGACGAGGACCAATCGAGGTCGGGACGAGAACCGATTGAGGACCTGGACGGATTGAGGATCAAGATCAATCGTGACGAAATAAGGACGGGACGAAGACAGTTCAGGACGAGCGATAAAGGCCGTCCCTCAGAGCTCTGGTCATAAGTGTGATATAATTGATATATCTGATTGTCTATTCATTCTGTTTCGAGCGTCAACCGAGTTCTTAGATTTCTATCACTGGGAATTGATTTAATATGTAACATATTATATGTTACATATAGATACATATTATATGTATGTAATATACAGTAAACTTTATATAGAAACTTAATATAAAAGAAAGTTTGCACAAAATTACCAGATCAAATTTAATTTATTTCTATTGTACTCTCAGACGCTTCTTGATTGGTGAAATTGCCCAATATTTAATTTGAACTAATCTTGCAATATCCGTTAGTCAGCAAATTATGTCGAGACTAAGACTTTATTCCGAGAATTCGTAAAATTTTCGAATTTTCCGAATTTGTATGTTGATTATAGTGAAAAGATATATTGTTTTTCGTGACAATTTTTACCTGAGTGCACGCTCGTGTACCTTATTTCGCCGAAAAGGCTCATTTTTGATGCTCAATTAGATATTTGTGAAATTCCAAAATTTTCCAAATTCGCGGAATAAATTTTGAGTGCCGCCCTTATTGCGATATTATAATATCCCGAGAAACATTGAAATCACATGCAAAATTGCCCAATATTTAGTTTGAATTAATCTTGTAATGTCGTGTTTCAGCAAATAACTGCGGGCATCAGACTTTATTTCGAGAATTTGTAAAATTCCCAGTTTTTCGAATTTGTTTGCTGGTTTTGGTGAAAGCGGTTTTTGAAAATACATAGTAGAAAAATACGAAAATTTCCTTGAAACCTTCGACAACATTTCCATTTTCGTCAATAAATGCAACGACCCACCAATCTTTGTTTTTCAAGTCGTTTGGAATCACAAATGAAGTTACAATCCAAAAGTTGCTTGGTGTGGGTCCGGAGAAAATTGACTCTGTTGTTACTCCCGATATACCAGGCGATTTCGGATCATGATTTTCGCCTTCTCCAATGGTAAACATGACTCGATTATCAAAAATTGTCGATTTGATCGTTTTTGAATCGCTAAGAAGATCGACGACATTCGGCTAAGATTATTTGTGGTAAAACTACTTATTTTAAACCTCTCTAAAAGGCCCGTTCCAAACTACATTCTTAGAGACAAACCACATTAGCTGTGAGTTTGTTCAGGATCACGTGCTTTGGGGTCATCACGAGGTCAGTTTTTCATCTTACCTTGGGTACAATTGCATTTTCAGCTCGAATTGATTTTGTTGTTTGATCACCACGGTCAAGGTAATAAAGACTATCCCCATATTCAGTTTGAAATTCGATGTTGTTCCTGAAAAGGAGTTTGTACGGTCCAGACTGAGTTCGAAAATTGACCCCCAGATTCAAAATTTTGGTTGACTTTCAGTATTATTTTTTTCAATTTTTACAAAAATAGACGTTTTAGGTGAAAAATGGTTAGCCGGGCTCGAACTTTAGGAAATTTTTCGTGAACTCACCCATTAAAATAATCATAGTCTGCATATTCCCCATTTGTATATATCTCTTCAGAAACATCTTCCAGGATATTTTTTCCACTGTCACCTGAAATCAGGGTATGTCGAACATCGTGCACATTTTTCAAATCGTCATCGCCGACATCTGGAAGTTCCGAGACATCAACATACGTTACAAGCTCATAATCATTTAATTCAAGTGGCTTCTGATAAGCTGGTTTGATATAAATTGGTTCATGCTGGTAATGGTCTTTAGGTTACCCATTCACTACGTGTTATCACTAGAATCAAAATGCGATCAACATGCAATAAGTTTCATATATAGGCTAAATTCCGAGATTTTTAGGGTTTTATCGTCCCAGTAAATCATCGATCTAAATAGCTCATCTTTAAGACCTCCTAAAATCACAGATTTTTCAAACTGAAACTCGTCTTTTTAATCTTTGCGTAGGCGAATTTAACCTTTTCATATGAAACACTGTAGAAACGGTTATATTGTGAACTTTAAAAATGAAAGTAAAAGCGTGGGGTAAATTCCTGAAGCATGTTATTCGTACTCGGATGCAAGCAGTAGTTATTCACCAGTTAGTTATCTATGTTAGTCCGCCTACACATTATTTTCTACGCAAGCATATTACTCATTCTATACATTGACCTACGTTTTAACATGTCGAAAATTTGAGTAATATTTGCTTGGCCAGTTTGATTAATAGATTGATCAATTCTTTCTCTGATCCTTGACAACAGTTTTGGCTTTAGCCCGGTGAGTTCAGGAAAAATTCTCGTCATTAAATCATTGAGAACATCATTCACAGTCTTTTATATAAATTTAAATTTAAATAAACTTTACGTCAATATAATTGATACGAACTGTTCACAGCTACAATCAGCTGCTTGAAATATTAAATATAGGACATTAAATCTTTTCCTTATTCAAATTCGTATTTCCCAGTGCATCTGCTAGTACTTCCTCCTGTACTGAGCTCAAAAACGTATTATCTGTCTATAAAATGTGTCAGATGTCCGTTGGCACAGAAAAATATTAAGTATGGATAAGTACTACATGTAAATAGTAATTATGATGAGCTCCGCTGTTGCCTGGTCAAACTCTGCATCTGGGTCATATATAAGATTTGCAGCATAGTAATCAGCACTTCCTTCAACATCTCGTGTGTGTCTGACCAGCTCTTCAACGGACGAGAAATCTTCAAACTCGAAACTTTCATCAAAAATTCTATCCGCCTTTGTATAAAATGAAAATAGTACTTTGATCAGGTTCATTATTTATCTTATTTAATTTACTGGTCGCGATCGACCGTGAATGCCATCCACGAAAATTCGCGGTGGGTGACCCTTTTCTCTGTTGGCGACCTTGTTCTTGGCAGGTGTTCCGGAGATCTGCGCATAGAATTTGCCGGCGAAGTGTACTAATATTATTATATCAAATATTTCAGATATCCTTGTATATCCTACTTAGTCATTGGAACACTGACCATTTTTACCGGAGTCTTATCTTACTGCACTCCCTCCATAAGATATGGACCATATCATTTGGATGATATGTAATCAATAAGCTGTGAAAGCTTCTTTTAGGTCGTACCGTCAAAAATATATCTTCAAATAGTACCAGATCAAAGCATAGCATGGTGCATATCATATGCAAAATTAATCATAACACCAACACATACTTGAGATAAAGTAGTTCCATATTATGATTTTACCAATAAATGGAACCTTTATCATTTTTGATAAAAAACTGTTAAGCTCTCAAACTTCCAAGTTTGAAATGACCGACTTACTTTCCAAGAAATTATTTTACTTTATATTGAAATGTAGTACATATGCAGTATTATAATAAGTAGTGTTCTATGTAAATCATCTTGAAAAAATATTATATAAAATTGATAATATTCAAAACAATTAGTGGACTATGTATCATAAACGCAAAATCAAAATGCCTATGGTATCCTTGATGTTAATTTGCCTGTTACAATGATTTTTTAAGTAAAAATGCCTAATTAATTCTCGGTAGTACCGAGTCGGTACATGCTTTCATATAAAAATTTGAAACTATAATACATCAATATATATACACCGGTATAATGAACTGAATCCTATAAAAGCATATATTTTAAGAATGATCTTCATTAGGGATTTCTCTAGCTGGAATTACATGAACAAGTCAAAACTGATTCGTCTTTTTTAACTTGAAGTCTTGACTGTAATCGGGTAAATAAATATAGAAGAGACAGAGTGGAGATTCGAGTCCTAGTCCCGAACACGTCACATGACCGACCTCATCACGATCCGCAACTGATCACGATTCGAAACGGACTTGACCGTCGATAACTCAAATAGAATCGGACTTTGAATGTCCGCTATATACCGACCGAGAAATAACACAAAGCTGAACTTGAGATAGTTAATCAATCTTGGACTTTTTATTTGTTCCAATTCTTTTTTAATCATTCCAAAATCATTCCGTTCGGGTTCGGATGTGACTTCTTAGGAACTTATTCATCTCACAGAACTGGAAAACACTTTTGAAGAATCACTACTGCTTAAATTCTCAAGTCAATTTTATAGCCTAAGAAATTGTTATACCACAAATTGTACAAATCATTCAAGTCTTACTGTTCAAGGTAAGGCCGCCCAACAGTTCGGGCCCGACCGATAAAATTTCTTGGTCAGGGTCTCAAAATTTCGCCATAAAGATAAAACAAAATTTGAAATTTTTACATGTACTAAATTTTTATTAAGATTTAAAAAAAAGTTTTTTTTGAAAAAGTATTAAAAAAGGTTTTAAGATTCTGAGATTTGAACACCGTATAGCAGGTACAGTGGATTGAAGAAATAGGCTGTCATGATATTTAGCATTGTCATTGTTTGCTGCATTGAATGATTTCAGTATTTGTAGTTTTGGTCAGTGGGCAGTCTTGTAGTCTTTATTTGATACATAGTTAGGATGGAAACTGTGGTACCACTGGATTTAAGGTTGCCGTACATCCGCCTTGGAAAAATTCAAAAATTGTGTTGATTTCCACTTTTTGAACTTTATTTGAATTGGGATACATTTTATGGCATTCACGAGTTTTACACGGCTGGATTTTCGCATGACTGAAATTTTTTTGATCTCATTTTTCGCTATGATAATTTTGTAAACTCACAAACTGAAATTGATGATTTCTGTCTTGCTTTCGGTATCAAAATAATCGGGCTGACAATTCCATTCATGATCATTTTCAATTTTCTTTTTACAGCAATCTAAAACGTTTTTCGGATCGTTCGGATTTTTGGACCCCACAACATCTTTGCAACCGCTTGGTTTGTTCATTCGATAATCCATTTGATACCACTCTTTGCCATGGGCTCCTCCGAAATGCATCATTGAGTCTAAATACCCTATGAAAGTATGTTATACGAAGAAATCACCTTCAAAACCTGGCTGAAAAGCAGAAGTTCGAGGGACGGTCATCGTCCCAATATGGACGTAAAACGGCCGTCCCTCGGAACCCTGCTGAAGGTGTAATATAAGACTTACTTTCACTACAAGATCCTTTTCCTCCATAGGTTGCCATATGTCCACTTGAGCATTCAGTAATTTCAAAAGTTTGATGACCTTAATATACTCATTAAAAACCGAACTTATTCAAAACAAACTGATATATAAAAATTTCTACCGGTATATCATAAACGGGCGGTAGCTATAAGATCAAAAGTCTCTCATATTTTCCAATTTGAATATTTCAAAAGTGATCGTTCATGGGCATATAAATCCATAGAAAATATATACAAAATATTCACACAATACTGAAGTGTGTGAACGCTGTACTCTACGAATAGGATGAAGGGATATATTTAGGTATGATTTTATAATTCAAATTATACGAATTATGCACTCACTCAATTTATGATTTCTACCATCTGGTTCACATGTGAAACATTTGTGAGAATTTCGCCTCCCTTTGCATATTTCCATAAGGCTTTTATCCTCGATGAGAAAATTACACATATTCACTTCTATAAGTTCTTTCAAAGTGATTCTTCTGATGTCTTGCTGGCAAAGAGGTTCAAACTTCAACCCTTTTGGTTTCTTTCTTGGTCGCTTAGGTGGCTTGATTCCACCGCTTCCTTTTGGGCTGTTCATCGAAATTTCAAATTTTTCAATAATTTTAGGCGAGCATTTTTTACTTTTACATCTTTTAGTGTGTTGCTCAAATGTCCAAGGCTAATAATTTTTAAATCTCACAAAATTTATTTTTTATTTTTGTGAAAGGTATCATTTTGAGCATCATTTCCTAACACTACCTTTACGTTTGGCCGTGATAGTTACAATCATAATCATAAGCATTAAGCTTTTGATCATTTTTTAATTTGAAGTCTGATTTTTCTTCGAACTATATAGAAGGCCGAAAAGAATTCGAACTATATAGAAGGCCGAAAAGGGGCGGTTAGGCGGCGCAATAGTAAGTTTTCGAGAATGGGGAGCTGTAGTGAAGTCAATTAACAATTTTACATATTATAACTGGATCCTGAAATTCGTTCAGTTGTGGAAAAATGTACTCACCCGTTCAATAAACGTCATATGAACAGATATCATTTAAATCGAACTGTTCATAAACACCTTTACCTTTATATTCATATAAAATACTTCTGTCCCATGCATTGAATAATTTTCGAGCCGTCTTTTAAAATCCAAACTCGGTCTCAGAAACTTGAAAAATGCAGTTTAGGGTTAGGCACTGATGACTCTTCCATTCCACATAACTGTTTGGGTCACAAAATTCAATTTGTGTAAAATTCAATGTTGTGGTATAAAATCAATTCCGTTTTGGACGATGCGCTGTAAAAATTTGATAATTTTACATTTGTAACACTTTTCCTCAATTTCAACCGGTGTAAGACAGACAGACTGAACTCGTTTTTATGAATGAGATATCGGAAGTGCATCCCAGAAGCTGAATGTCAAAGTCTGGCACCATGTGCATATCACTCCACATGACAGTAAAGCTACGTGTAAGATTTATGGGTTTAATCGAATGGAAACAAGGAAAAATATTTGTTTTCCCGACGCTGACATACATAAAAAAAATTTAGAATCTATGTCATAGATAATAGAGAATCTTCGACTTATCAAAAGCGTGTTATAAATACGACGAAATTCTATTTGATATTTTTAATCAAAGCGATAAACTGACAATTAGTTTCTAAAATTAGAAGAACTCGAATCAGTCGGTCAGCTATCAGTTTTTTTTCATTGGCGAACCGACATTTGAATACAGGGTTATTTTCTCGTCAGCTATTAAATGATGCTTTATCATTTCCACCAAATGCTTCAATAAACGCAATTTTATGCATATTAACATAACATGCATACGCATATGCATACGAAAGCGAATCACGCTAATGTGTGCAAGTTCAAGACCAAGTGGATCACTCTATTCGTAAGTTTATTTACAATGAGAACTTTATACATTTTGTTCATATTATCAAAATTTATTCACCTTTGTTCCATAGCTGAATCAGAAAAAACCTTTATATCAGTATACAGCCTTTTCTAAGTAATTTTTCTGCGAATTCATTATTCATTCACTTGAATGGCTATGAAGTGAGCTTTCTGATGTTCGCTTTGATGTCCCGGTAACAACTGGAACTGGTGCTGCATCTTCTTGGGAATAAGGAATTATGCCAGCTTCGAAATCTTCCAGTGTCCTCTGAAAATACTTTTATAGAGGAGTGACAAATTAAAACTGAAGACCCGGTCTTAAAGACCGGGTGAACCACTCTAATAGGTGATTCCCCTATAGGCTATAGACTGTCTTTAATGGAAATTTTAAAGACAAAATTAAATTTTATAAATAACCTTGTGTCGAGTAGAATTGAGATGATGAAGAAGCTGAGAGTCGCTATTCATAATGCATTCGCACGGCTTACATTTGAATCGACGCTTAAATACATGGTAAACTTCAAATCATATAGGGGGTGAGACATTGAATTTATAAACTTTAAAAAATCGAATTTAATCTGTTCAAGTATTTAAAGCGTCACCTCGACCAACTCTAAAGAGGACGAAACGGTGACGTTATATAGACTCACATATGTTAAGTGTTTTTCTTCGTAAAAAATTTCATTAAAAAAAGCGAATAAGTAAATTATTTTGTAATGGGTAAATCTTTTTATTCCGTTGGGATCGATTTTTCATATGCGAGTTATGATATTATCGTGTTAACTTATACTGAAATGAATAGTTTTTTTCGGTGGGACCAACTTAATTAAATTGAGTATTTTGATTTTCTTGATATTAAAAACATAGTGATTTAACCTTTATAATTTAACGCTGCCGAAAAATAACCTAATTTTGTGTAATGGAATTAAATAAGAACTAAAAATCGGAGGACATCAACCAACGCAAACACCCACGCAAACGCCCACGGAAATGTTTCGAATCATCTTTTTAAATCGAAAGTTTGGAGTTCTGGGGTGAACTCGATATCAATTTTCATCAATTTGAATGCTCTTCATTATGATAAAGACAACTAATAATCCATGTTAAAAATTAAAAACCGCGGATTGAGCCTCATATAGCGTTTATACGTTATAAATTGTACCGGTTTTAAATTTTACTTTTGAGAAAATTTTGAATTATAACATGGTATTGATTGGATTTCTGGAATCAGGGGACAATGCGAGTCGTGACATTTTGGAATGTTAAATTAGATCTCGTATATATACATACGTTGATAATGTACAAATAAGTACCAAGTTTATTTTGGACTTACTTTTACTTTGGCTGCGGAATCTTGATTGAATGTCAGAGTTCAGCATTTATTACACAGAAGAATATCTTAGAGCATATTTGGAAATGGAATAGGGTTTAGATGTTCAAACGGTTTATATTTTAGATAATCGTTCAAGCTTGCAAACAGTGTAACGATATTTTATAGAATTCCATATTCCTTTGTCGAAAAATATGTTGAACCTAATCTTAACTAACTAGTTAATTCTGAAAGACCACCGAAATATATTATATAATATAATATACATCAAACATATATATCCGGTAATTTTCAATCAAGATTGAAGATATCGTAAGCCTATCATATGAAAAAGGCAATAACTTGGCTCATAAGGCCTATTAATTGTGATTTCTGCTTATTTCAGGTCCTTTTCTGGTTGCTTTCCGGTTGAAATTTCATGACTTCATTCGAGTTTAACGAATTTACATGGTCGCTGATGCGCTGACGCGTTCGCTCATGACACTTATGACCATTCTCGTTCACTTCCGGTCGATTTATCCGGAAACGGAAGTGATCAAATTTTCGATAAAATACGCCTACTAGTGGCTAAAAGTGACAAAAAAGCGTAACTGTACTTGCGCAAGAATTTTTGCGAATTTAACTATTGTAGATATTATATAAACGCGTTTACAATAAAGCTGACCTTTGGGTCACGGATAACAACTTTGTTCTGTTATCTTTTATAGAAAGACTTACTCAAATTAGATGCACAGTCAGTTACAGTAAACACGAGTAATTGTAATCATTTAATTGGCTCAAATGTATTCTGAGCTGGATTAGACAATACGATAACAGCTACGGTCTTGGCCACTTAAGGGTGTCGCAGTCTTTTTTCGTAATTTTCCGGTACTCTCCTAGACATAAAACGGTTTGAAAAGATATTCTATAAATAGGCCTATTCTATTAAACAATTATTACAGGTTACGATAGCTTGACAAACAAACTGAGAAGTAAACTGTCGTGTTCTTTGCGCAATTATTTCAGAAAAATGGAACATCGATGTCTATAATTTTAATAATAGACATAGTAAATCGTGGTTTTTATTATTACGTAGTCGATTGTAGTTAAAATTATTCCGTACCATGTCAAGCCGACCGCAATAACGAATTACGCCACCGCAGCACCCAATTTCAGAGTCACAATCACTTTCATGTCAAGAAATAGAAACCATATTCAATTTTGGAGGGGAGTGTTTGGTGGGGAATTATCAAACAGATAAGCTCAATATTTCCACCTAGTTTTACATTTTAAAAGTTCTAAAATTCATTTCAGATTTTCAAGCGGTTATAGATCTTAATGATTATCAAAGTTCAAAATTGGTGTTTTCTTTATGATACTGTATGATACTGTGTGTTTTCTTACCGTTGATCGTCGTTTTTGATTATTTTTGATGATGCCCATTTTTACCAATTTATGTTTTGTCGATTTCTTGTGAGAACCAAGCTGTTGCACTGAATTCAAATATACCCGACAAATATCGCAATATAGTTCATCTCAAATGAATTGCACACGAATTGTTTTGTGAGTTAGAAATTGTCTCTAAATTGCTATCATTAGTGTGGAACACTTTCATATGATTTTTCTGAAGTGTGCATGTTCTAGACTGGGTGTTCAACTCTGATTTTCACCCCTATTTGAAATAATATATCAATAGGCGATTTCCTATTTTGATATAATATCCATTTGACGTAGTATCTAAAACCGATGCATGCCAGGTCATAACGATTCTAAATACGAGCAGATTACAAAACGTCATATTTAATTCGAAATAAAGAGTCGTTTATAACTTTTTTTAGAGCTACAGTTGGGAGCTTAAAATAAGTCTCTAGATCGGCCTAGAACGTCAACTTTACCGTGGTAATACCACGGTGGTATCGACTTGTCGAGCAATCGAAATGTAGTATTGGTACTCATTGACATGTCTTTCCAAAGCACAAAAAGTCAGAACAAACGGTTCTATAGATTTCTATACGATTCTACTCTTGGTTTACCCTGGTATATAACATTAAGATCATGTATGTATTATGTATTTCATATGGTCTATCTTTTAAAGTCATCCCAAAAAGTTAAATATAGCCAAGTTTGCCTGC
Source organism: Oikopleura longicauda (assembly GCA_004367895.1). Taxonomy (NCBI): domain Eukaryota; kingdom Metazoa; phylum Chordata; class Appendicularia; order Copelata; family Oikopleuridae; genus Oikopleura; species Oikopleura longicauda. The sequence goes on along the minus strand of SCLD01080058.1, from coordinate 2,935 downwards.
TAGTCCTAAAAATTTACATTTGTGAGTCAAGAACAATCATCGACGTTTAGTGTTTTGCTCAAATTCACCGCATTAAGTAGTACACCTGCCGTAGCTATCTTGGTTCTACTTTGGTACTACTTCAAAAAACATGATGAACAAAATTTTGATTTTCGATGTTCAGTTCCCAGGAAATTGGTACGGGTTTGCTATCATTTCAAATGATTTTTGAAGCTCTACAATTCAAGCTATTCAGATTAAATTTTCATTCGCTCAGTCTAAAAATCCTAAAAATCCCGGAATTCAGCCTAACCATAATGGTATAATTTTTCCAGTCTCAACACCGAAGCTCGTTTTGAGCGAACATCTCGAACTTCGAACACCAAAAAATCCGAACAACAAAAACTTTTTCAAATGCTGAACAGCTTTCATGTTTGGTGTTCGGTCAAGTGTTTGGTCAAGTGTTTAGTGTTCGGTCACTTTTTATGGTTGGTTCGTGTTCAATAGTTTAAGGAAAATCGGTCACTCTTCAAATAAAACTCAATCGAGAGCATGCAATGCAATTCATTCCTTCATTTTCGGTGACACTTTTAATTCGATTGACTTTCTCTTTCAAGACAGTTTTTTATTTCAAATATGACTGAATATGACTGTACAATCGATTTAAAATTAAAATATACTCTATTGATATATTCAATAAGCTGATTACAACGTAGTCTACCAACTACAAGCAGCTGCTGTTGGTATAAGCTGCAGTTCATGAAATACTGTCACTTTAGCAAGCCGTCGTATTGCAAAAGCTGGATTATTTTGGATTATAATTTGCGTAACCAGTCATATTCGTAACATTTCAATTTCGTAACATTTCGTCACTGTACAAAGTAATAAAACTGTTCCTATATATGATGGTAAGGGATCGGGAATCGAAATTTCAGCAATAAGTTTTTGTTTTCGGCGTTTTCCACTCGAAGCGTGTTTCATTTTTAAATCAGTCAGAATTGGTTGACCTGGATGATGATGTTGTACGGGGGTTGCCTGAGATGGGACGGTAAACAGTGCATTGTGATTCTGTAGGATGAATATTATTTCAAAGCTTTAATCGATAGCGATTATCAAGTTTAGTCACGACCTTCACAGATATTAAATTTAAAACAGGTTTATAATGTCCTCATTATCACATCATGTGCATCTTACAGTAAGAAATCGATAATATAGGGGGCGTATGCATGTAAAGTGAACCTCTCTAATATGTGCAGTTTAAGACCGAGTGGATCACTCTTATGTATGAGTCATAGAGTATGACCCTCTACGGATGTTATACTTCATCCTTGCCTGTATGGTATTGTAATAATGATTTAATTGATTGTTTAACTGGGTTGATATGGTTTCATTTGGCGGAAAGTGAAGCATGTTGCCAGTGTTTGAAGGCTCAAAAGAAACATGGTATAACATAGATTGCTGCATCATTTGGCCTTCCGTTATTCCAGCATGACCTTGACCTGATTTGCCTATTTCGGGTCACTTTGTTTCAAAATTATTACGGCCCAGTATAATAAAACCCATGTATTATATCGTCCATATCATATTTAGGAAATTCATCTGGATAAGAATGGAATCCAAATGGTATTCCGTTTTGTTGAAAATACGAATCCTTTTCAGCAGTAAATTTATTTTATCAGTGTCGGGTATCTTCACTGAAGAATCTTCACTGACGATTCTTCAGCCTTGATACTCAGTCAGTCAATGTATTTCAGTATCATTGGTCATAAGTTATGAGTCATAACAGATACCATAATCTTTTTTCGAAATGTTGAATTCTTGCTCAATTGACTTATTATTAATAAGTTATTAAGCTTTATATTTCTGATAAAATTAAGTAAAACTCTTATCACTGTGAATCGAACGAGTTAACAAGAATTTTTAATTTTTACCGGGTCAGTTTTTTTCTATCGGTTCTCATAACCAATGATAGGGTTCCTATCGCGATATTCAATGAATTGTGATGCTTTTTCATAGGTGAAAAATCCCTACTAACTCTAATGTCACAGTCTAATGATAGGCTGAATTCCGAGAGATTTTCTAAATTCTAGACTACTTGGTCTAAATTTAATCTGTTGGTACTGTATGATGTAACTTTTGATACTGATTTTTTTGAGCGAAAATTTTTTTCAAAAAATTAATAATTAATAATTTTTTTTTCGATAAAAGGATGAAATTGAACATGCCTTCCTTGTCCTTCCCGGTCGAGACCAGGCTCATCCGAAAGGAAATTGTTTTTTCTATCACCCTTCGGAAACCTTCGCTCTTTATGAAATTCAACAAAATTGTTAAATACTGGTTCCTGGAGAACAAGAATTTTTTTTGTGGTCATTTGAGGCCATTTAAGATCATTTAAAGGTCTTCAACACCATTTGATTTGCCTGATTTGAATTTATAAAATGGTTCTTCAATGATCCCGAATGACCTTCATTGACCCCAAATAATTTCTCAGCCAACTCAATTTTAAATTTCCTTTCGAATGAGCCCCATATCGCTTATAATTGAAAACTAACAATTTCGATTTTGGGGTCATAACGTAATTATTACGTAACACATACATCCTATACCAAAACCAATGTTACCATCGAACAGTTCGATTCGAACTCCTAGGACCCAAATTAGCCAAGAAAAATAGCTTTTTGACAGATTCTAGAATATGCCCGTTTCTCGGAATTCAACCTAGTCTGATGAGGTACAACCATATATACAGTGGTCTATCAAAAAGTGACACATTTTTATTCAACAAAATTTCCCAAAAATGTGACACTTTTTGATCGGATTTTTTGAAAAAATTGTGGTTTCAAAAATTCAATTCGATAACATTTCCAAAAAACATGGCGAACAATGCGAACACCTGTTCGGTTGAACCTAATTGTACCCATGTATAAAATTATGTCTAGGTTAGATTCTCTGATCT
>SCLD01079950.1:0-38294 GCA_004367895.1 Oikopleura longicauda | reverse complement strand
ATTGAGAGAGAAAAAAACAACACGCGGGTAGTGTAAAAGCTTTCACCACGCTCAAAAGTGGCGTGGGAGATGTCATATTAAAGATCCCCATTCTGTTTAAAAATCTTCAAAACTTCTTTTTTGTACTTTGAAAGCCTGGCTCGGACTTTTCGAAATCAATTTTATTTTGAACTCAGTCGTTTACCCGGGCGGTTTCCCCTTGTTCGCCGGTTTCCCGACTGTTAATGTTCAGCATATTTTGACACGGAGACGATTTTATTTGTATCATAATGGAGTATGACTCATACTGTATGAGTGATGTTCGAATATTTTCCATTGAATGTGATGGTTGTTTTGAAATAAATTGTAAAGTCCCAGGCTCGGATTGAGGTGTTGAGTGCTCTCTAGCACAGCTTGCGGGAATCGGGCCAAAAGACACTCGAAATAGAGCATGGGGCTTTATCATCACGTGATACCTGTATACCCTTTTCTTATCACGTGACATTTTTGACTGATCACGTGACATGTCATGATCTGATACCCAAATAGAAGATAATGAGCTGTGCGTTAGCCTATTAGAACTATTAGACATTTCCGCCAGATAAATAACATGTTATAGGCAACGACAATAATGCCATGGAAAACATCAGTTGAAGCCTTTAAAGTAAAATCTTTAGGAAACTATATGGAAACCTATACCAGAACATGTTAAATAAATGACATGCGATGGTAATCATGTTAACTTGAATGTCAAACCGTTTTAATTATTGATCTCCAACGCATTTTTGCAATAAGAAAATGTCGAAAATTTTGGTAAAACTATGGTTCATGGCAAATTTAATCCCGAAATTATGCTCTTATGTGAAGCTCTTATGTGAACAGATAATGTCAAATACGGTCATTTTACAAACCTTGGTCAGCTAAGTCAAAGTATAGGATTTTTTTGATTTTCCGGAAGAAATTTTGAGTCGAGCTATTTTACTCCTGGGGCTACACTAGGCTGGGGCTTGATGTTAAATTGGATAAAATAAAAAATATTAATTTGGCCTTTTTAATTTTTGCCACCATAGTTTCGACATTTGGTTCGACTCAAATTAGACCAATTTAATGGGGATTATTACATTCTTAATGAAAATTTCTAAAAGGCCGGGATGAAAATTTCAAATTTTTGTCAAAATTTTTGGTTCAAGGCCAAACCAGAAGATCAAATTGGCGCCAGTTTTCATTTTGAGGTTGGGACCTGAAAAGTTGACAGTAATTGACAATCATTGACTAAAAGGGATTGCAATGGTTAATATTTGGTTTTGTTTAAGCAAGGGGAAGAGGTCATTAACCTTTAATCAACTATGGTTATTTGTGGTTAACCAGTTCATTCTTGATTCAATGCGGTTCATCAGTTCGAATTTGAACTTTAAAGTTTTGTATCTAATCACAGTTCAAAGCGATAGTATTTAAAAACGCTCCTTTCCAAGAAATATCGCATCTTTATTAAATTGGGGTCATAAAAACGCAATGTATTTTTTGTTACATGAATGGTGAACACCAAAGATCGTGGTTTTCAAAAAGTGAATTTCGGATGGAATATCTTATCTTGGTTTTTATATTAAATTATAATTTAATATTATATTGAATAAATTATATAGTGCAAATTATATTTAATAAATATGAAATAATGCTTTGAGCTTATATAATGACCAATTTTTATCAATTTAAAATAATTTCATAAATTAATATTTTTTATTAAAGACTGATATAATTTTAGGCAAATATTAAACGCGTAAGATTTCTCTTTGGTGAGGTTCAAGCAGTGTTTTTACAGATTTGGAAAATGTCTCTTTGGAGATTTGGCACGTGATCCAACCATCAATGATCACATGACTTATCACGTGACATTAAAATATCACGTGTGAATAAGTATACATACCGTATTTGCACGAGAAGACAGTAAATCAAAACGATTTGATAGATCACGGTCCATGATTCATGGAGCTTAAAAATGTAAATATCCAACACTCCAAGATACTGCGGAAAACAATGATTCCAGCTGATTGCTGGACAGGGATGCGATATCGTAGCGATATTTTTACATCGGCTGCAATTTTTATGGGGACCGTGATATCGAGTCGATACATATTTTTGTCAGAAGATATGGTACAATGCAGAGCCCCGCCTTGGACAATTGTTCGTTAATGACGATTGAAATATCTAGAAAAACTCGAAATTAACCCTCTTATAGAAATATAATATATGCTTTCCAATTAAAATCGGAGTTTATTAGTTTCGATCTTTTTCTCTTGACACAAAACGAGTCTCATTTCAATTCTTCTCGATCCCGCCTTTGACATAAATAGGGTTGTTTAGAGAGAACGTAGGTTGAGGACAAATTATTAGAATTAAAAATCTCGATTTCTCCAAAACATATTGAAAAACAGAAAAACCATAAAAAGGAGATTATCCGTAACTGGCGTAACCCTATATGACATTTCGAATGACTTCTGAAAATGAGAAAGTACCATTGTATGGAGCAGCACATGAGCGACTACAATCTTGTAAGTTCATTCATTCCCGGAGATAAATATGAAATTTTATATACGTACTTGATTTTACAGTCTATTTTTATCAATATCATTTAGTGGGAATAACTAAAGATGAGTTTTTCACACAATAAGAGCAATAAAAAGAAAAACCATGACAAATTTTCTTTATTTATCTTTCGCCGCGCCGTACCCTCATGATTTTTCTAATGATGGACCTATATTTTTTCGTGAAGATATAAAAACGATCTTAAGAAGGTTCCAAAATTCTTATTCTTCATTAAACAAATTTAATCTGGAATATATGATATACTTACCCTTTATGATAATTCGATATATACTTCGGAATAGGTGGTCCACAAAACGGAGCTTTTGGCTCTCAAACTACTGTACTAACGGTGCGTGGTTTTTTTAATGGATCAAAGCGATTATTGGTAATTGTCGGTTTTGTCCGACTTTAAGGTTTTAACATTTGGCTTCACCGAAATACGAAGCATCACCGGCATTTTAAGAAAGACCATAATTTAATTGTTAATAGCTTTTGAATTTTTGCTCGTTGACCGCTTTACTTTATCAAGAAACCTTGCAATTAATTTACACCTTCGGCTGGTGGTTTCCAACCGAGTCTAGATAAGAAAAAGCCTTCGTGATGAAGAAATATACTCCCCAGTAAAAACCATGAAACCGGAATTGACACACACACCTATACAAGAATAATGATACATCTAAACCTAAATTTCAACCTCTAAAATCACAATATTTCCTTTGAATTAACCGAGTGGTCCATGAGAACGTATCCCTTGAAGTTCCAACTTGGATCTTCTAAGCGTATTGACATATGAAGCATGTAACATGTAACATATGCTGCATATGATACCCTCATGATGATCATTTTGAGCATATCATTCCGTATGATATGGTACGGTTCATATGTCTTTTAATTTGATATATCATGAATCATGACTAACATTTGGAAAATGCGTGTCGCTCTGTAACAAAATATAATCTAAACGCTGAAGTGTGTAACATGTGTTCTAAAAAATGCAAAAAATAATCTTTGAAGTAGGAAATTACAGAAAGTTATTTTCAAAATTTTTATTAAAAAAACCAAATACTTAACTTGAACTGGCCTGGCCTTCCCTTTCTAGCAGTATTAACCCTCGGATAATCTTATTTTGCATAAGGCATCCATATTAAGGATGCATTTTTTCATTTAGACTTGAGTTTGAGTTGGACATTTATTTCGAATTTATCGGTTTTCGGACGTTTTCGGACTTATCTGATTTTGAATTTTTTTAAATTAGAATTTCGAAACTGACATTAGGCGACCAGAACTGACAACCGTTCGTAAAAAACTGCCATTACTGCGTTTAACCCATTTTTAATATGTAACATCTGATACTGTTTAAGACTTTTATAACAGAGTTCGACGGAAAAGTGGGCTCAAACTTCACCTAGGACGATATAACTTATCATATTTTACTTAAGTTCATTTTTTTGGGAATTTGGTGTCAAGCAGAGCCTCATGCTGAGTGTCATCGGAACTTTGGCAGTAAATGATGGATGTTGATTTTTATTTTGGTCTCCCTATGGGAAAAACTCGATGAAAAAAAATCCCCCTAGTTATGGGATGTTGTCAAGTTTACCACATATCTTCCGACGATGAAAAATAACGAAAAACGAAGTGAACTTGTTACCAATACTTGGTTTAATTTCGAGATCCTTTTGTTCTTCCATAGAAATTTTTATTTTTCAGTCACAAAATGAATATGCATTACGTTATAATTACGTATTATGTATTACGAAGGACGTTAGTGTACACGACTTTATTATAAACAACGTATTATTTTTAGTCCCATTCAGTTATTAATAATTGGTGCATAATTCGAATGTTTTAATATGATTAGTATAATATAAATACTATCTGATATAGTCTATATTAATATTAATTATATTAAAACTTGACAAGTCATACTATGTAGAAGTAGACAATACTATTACTAAGAGTTTGATAAAACCTTGATTCTACTTATTCCGTTACGAGATGGCACTTCAGTGCCAAAAGGAAACAATTTTACAAGTAATTTTTTTTCAAATTTCCACGCATTTTGACTGTAAAAAATGCCTGTAAAAATAGAAATTACTCATTAATGGACAATTTGACCTGTCGTTTGACCTTGAATGACCTCAGGAACCCAATTATCCAGATGAATTGTTTTAATATATACTCTAACCTATTTTCACGTCCATATTTCTTCTCCACTTTAGAATATGAGTTCTGGGACATTTAAAAGTCAATTACATTAGACTTTATTATTTTTATATGACACAAAATTATGAGGAATATTACGAGATACAAACTGTATCATACAGTCATATTCGAATTAATTGATAATATTAAATACTGTATTATTTATTTCGAAAGTTCCTCCTCTTAAAACCGCGCCCATATTTTTATTTATCAAGAAAATCCAAATTATCCAATTTATTTTTATTTTGCGGCTTTCAATGGATCAAATGGTTAATTTTTTGGTTGGTCCGAGTGGAAACAGGGTAAATATTTCCGTTTTTAAATAAAAACCACCCATTTTCAACATTTTAGAGCCCAAAGTTTATATTCTTGGTAACAATTTCTTGTTTCTGAAATCGACTTCAAAATACGACGCTTGATTCTTCAACAAGTTTCATTTTTAAATTGTACAAAATCGGAACTTCGATTCGGTTGGATCAACAAATAGTCGGACAGGTTTTCTCGTTTACTACTGACATAGGTAAAAGTATTTAGAATTTTCTCTTCAAGGAAATTTTTTTCGATCCGCAATTTTACGATTATTTTTGCGAATATCACCGCCCATCGATGATTGTTGAAATTATATGCAAAATTCTTGATATGACTCACTCTTAATCAGTGTGTCTTCATTCACACTTTGACCTTGAAATGTTTGTTTGCCAATAAATGAGTCATTTTGGGAAATACAATTGAATCGATTTCTCGTCCTTTTTTTAACCATTCCGAGACTAAATCGGCGTTTTAACCACTTTGAGACCATTTCAGTTGAAAATAACAATTTGGGATGAATCTGAGCAATTTTCCCCAAGGGTGAAAAATGAGACTTCTCTATTCCCACACACTATAGACTACCTTTCTCCTTCATGACTACGCTACCCTTAAGTGACAATATTAGTATCAACAGAGAATCATAAAACAAAGAGAATGAGCAAAAGAAAATACTAGAATAGAACAAGAAAAATTCGAAAATTAGGTTCAAAAAAGAATCAGGACGAAAAATTGAGAAAACTACAAAATGAACGGCGATCACGAAATGGGAAGTTATCGAAAAAGGGAAAAAGTCAAAAGCCACACGATGACTCAACCGAAATGAATTTTTTGAGCCCTTTTCGAAAGTCATTGCAAAAATTATAACACAGAACGTCCTCAATTATGACAAATATTGGCTAACAAAAGATATTCCAACGTTCAATTAAATACGTTTTCAAAAATTTCGAGTCCCAGTCCGAATTCATCTGATCGCTGAAAAATTCACCCTTGAAGTTTGATTAGTTCCTAACAAAATGCCAAATAATTTGCAATTATTCGTGTATAAACAAGAAGAGGTGATGTATATGCAGAGTAAAATTCTATTTATCTGACAGTATGTTCCTACTTAACCGGGTTTAGTTAACCCCCATGTGTCAGAGGTCAAATACAACCACGTTCACTCTAAATCATTTCAAACTTAACCACTCATTTTCAATCCGTAAAGTTTCGCAGTAAAATGATTGTGATTAATACTACACACCGAGAATGACAAATCCAACAGAGACCAACGGATTTAACTCAAATACGTAACGGTTACACGTTGTCAGTTTTTCGAGTTGGTCCATTTTCGTAAATTCAAGGTCCTATGGATTGGCTATCGGTCCACTTACACTGAAAGACTTCTATGAAAATGCAAAAAACGATTTAGTAGAAAAAAAGATTTTCTTAGTTTCGAATCAATCATTCTGGCGTTTATCCAAAAGAACTCATGTGACTTTTTTTTAATTCGATAAACTGTATTCTTAAATCACATCATTATGATGTCAATCAAAATGACTCAGTCTATATGACGTCAGTGGGTATTAAAATTTAGTCTACAGTGAATGAATATGGCCATGTGATATGTGATGAAATCGGCCTATCTAGAATTATGATCAAACCTCATTTACTATTTTGGTTCAAACGATGGTCTATCATTTATGGCACATGGTTCACCACGAATGTATTTATGAAGCTTAACCCTCACGCAACTTATTACAGAAGTGTACCATTTAACCAACCCGTACCAACATCTGCAAACTTGAAAATCCAATTACGAATCAGACATATCTCGTGTTATGTTTTTGGGATTTTTTGAATTTACGTGAAGGATGAGATCTGAAAATGTCAGACAACAAATGTTTACTTAGAATCTTAAAAAAATGAATTAACCGTTATTGGCAAGATTTTGGGGTGTGATCCAGACAGTTTTGTAGATTTTTTTCCACATTTCAATATCGCATACATTGTGACGTCACTATGGAACCAGGTTGACGTCATGTTGTAAGATCAGTTTTTGAGTAAGTGTACCTACGGCATCACGAGACTAAGGTTCCCACAAAAACATCAAGATTTTTGGAAAATCTTCCACAATTTGTCAATAAGGGTTAACTGTTTATGGGACTCAGTATGAATCAATTATAGTCCTAGTATTTTTCCAAAATATCTGCACATTTTGGAGTCGTGTAGAAAATTTCAACCAATTCTGAAAAATGACAACTTTGCTTTTATTGAGTCATATTTTATGATATATTTTCTAATTCGAGTGCGTTGACTTCAACTCAAGACCACTTGGAGTAACTTGCGAAAGGGGTGATTTTTCCAATTCAGTTGATTACGGCTCGAATGCTGATTCTGACGATGGATTCGATTCCGAAGAAATAAGACTTAATTATAGTTAGGTTCAAAAATGCATTTTACCGATAAAAAGCCCCTTTTAAAAAAATCAAGGCTTTTACGAGAGCCTTTTCGAGAGGTCTTCGCCTTTTTAGGGGTTTCAGTGGCACAGACGATAGTGCACACCTCAAATATTCACCGATTCAAAATGGGATTGTTTCATGAGTGAATAGTCATATTCTATTAAACTACATGGTGCTGCAGTGTTGTCTGTTTTGAAAGTTAATTACGTGAAATTTTTTCATTGTGACCATTCACCGTATCAAATTAAATGGTCGATATTATGGACTCCATATAGAAATGCTATTGAACCAAAAACAGAGATTTTGGAACAATTGACTGGTTCCGAGAATTGGCTTTGGACCAGAAGAGGCACCGAAAATTAAAAGAAAATACGAAAGACAAGAGTGCCACCTTCGTGACAAATATAAAAGGTAATTTTCGACGAATCAGAACACTTCTTTATTATGAGGAAATCTGGAAACTGATTCAAAAATTTAATTTGCAAAAATTGCAGATTTTTGCAGTTTTCTCAAATCTGCATAATTAAATTATCAAGCATAATTTATGGTGTTTGATTTAACTTTGTGGTGTGCGGCTTTTTTCATTCAACTCCTCGTGGAGCTCTGGGACGATTCATTTCGAATAAATACATCCTGTGGGAGGGGGTTAAAATTCAACACCAGCGATTCGAATAAACGTTCGAATAGTTCCATTCTTTGAAATTTCACATCCGAAAAGATCCAAGTTCAGGATGTTCATCCCTTGAAAAACCACATATTTAACATGAATTGGGATCGACGAACAGATCAGTCCCATGATGTTATTTTCTTTCAACATTTTCACGACATTTGGGCCGAGTAGTCCACGGATACTTGTTCAAAATGCTAATCTCAAGTTTTTAACAGTTTTTTGGTCCTTATCTCATACCTTTTTTATGTCTAAAACGCTCAATTAATTAAGACTCTGACAGTAGGTTAATGTTTTAATGATAAGGATGTGATATCTGTCAATGATGATTATTAGTCGAAATGTTTGACTAGAAAAGATTCCGTTCGTGTTCATTCACGAATATTCAACACCATGTACCGGATATCACATGCTTCATTTTCCATTTCATCAAATCCATTCGACCGATTTTGACCAGAACGCGACCTCTTTATCAAAACTGACCCAATTTGACCGAATATGAGTCATAAAAATTATTATATGACTTAAATTGGAGTCAAATAGAAGTGACCAGTAGAAGTGACCGGATCCGGTCCGGAAACACGTAGACGGGGTCAGTCCGAGCGAAGACATGCGATTGAGCAATTTGATTTAAATTTTTGGCTCGAAAGATATCGTTTGGAAATGTTGTAAATGTTCAAGGAGCTATTCTCAATATTGAAATTCTAATTTTGGCTTGGCTACACGAAATGGAATGAACTGGAATAAACTTGGAAATGATCATTTTAAGACTTGTGAGCTTGGTTCCCTAGTGCGATTGACCTTTAGTGACCTTTAATGACCTTGGCTTAGATTTAAACACGTTTGTTCAATAGATTCAAATAGCCAACTCAGAGTCAACATCTTTCGTCTTTGAAGTGGCTTTACTTCTGATTGGTCAATTTTAACTTCAATTAGGAGACCAATGAGAACTTGCATTAACCACCACAGTCTTTTTGTCATGGTTAACCAATTTGCAATGGAACGATAAAAATGAGCTGGAGTCTGACTTTAGAGAGCTAAAATTGATTTTGAACTTGAATTTTAAGTAGAGTGATGAGTTCATCATTTGCATAAAGGGGATTTCAATTAAGTGAACTTCGAACCACTGTAATTTCAATATAGGGGCGTCATACTTTAGAGTGGAACACCTGGTCTTGAACTTGCACATATAAGAGTGATACACTTTTACAATCTAATTGGCTATCTTTATACCCACACAGAATGGTTGTCTGACCATTTTTGAATGCGTATTCCCTTATAATTTTTAAGGCAACCTGTATAAAATTCGTATACCAGCTATTGTGCCAAAAATCTTTCGAAAATTATTTGGTAAGACGCGTGAATTTGATTGGCTCACCAATCAGGAGTTAGGTACAGTGTCTTTCTGTATAACTGATAAGTAAAAGGTTTCCAAGGGGCCTGATACTTTAACTTCGTTGATGACTCATATAAAATGACTCATAGTCGAATCAGCAAATTAGATAGATGAAGCTTCCTATCTTGTGAACTTTATAAGTTTTTTCTTTGGTCATTTCTGATCAAAACTGGTTTTGTTTGATATTTAATGACAAAAATACTTCGAGGTCACTTTTGATCACTTTTACATATTTTTGGATTAAGTTTACCTTCTTTCACTTTTTGAAATTTTTCATAAAACTTTACGTTCAGGAATTTTGGATGCATGTTCTGGATGGATTATTGTGACCGTCATTGGACTAATGGCTGGTTGCGCCGCCGCTCTTATAGGAATACGTTTTTCTTAATCGGTCAAATTATCGGTCAAATTTTGAATAGTCTCATTTATCTTAGAAAAACCTAGACCTCATTAATTTATCAAAATCTTATAAAACCCGTTAATAATTTGAAGTGAGTCAAAAATGACTCTGATGATATCTCAAGCGATTTTCAATATTTTTCACTTCTTCATTTTCGAAGGAAAGACTTAAAAATTAGAAAACACGTTTTTAAAAATTTTGCAATTTTTTATCTTTAGTTCCCGAGTACCCAATCAAAGTCTTTTTTAGAAGAATTTATTCATTTTTGAGACACTTTATGGTGGGAAGAATTTGGAAAATTCTAAAAATGAGATAACGGATTTCGAATTCGTGACCAGTGGTTAGGAATTTAACATTGGTAAAAATTCCTTTTTTGTTAACGAAATTTGTCACTAAAGTGGGATGCGCCTTCTCGATGGTCGTCGTCTCTGTACTACACCACGCGGAATTCGGGCCAAGTGACAATCGGGAATACGATATTTTATGAGATCATTTTCTACTATCTAATAAATTCCCTTTTTTCGATCATATTTATGGCCTTTCAATCGATTTCTGTCGCGAGTACATTTTTAGAATTGGATTGATAATTTAATTCATACCTCTTAGAATTAGAATGCTTGAAACAAATTCAATAAATGCATGTTTTCCACCACGTTGATTTCTGGACAATCCAAAATTTTGTCTCATACCATGTGACGATTTGTTGTCATATGATGTGAGATGGTGTCACGTGATGTTGTGTCAAGTGACAATGTTGATGTGACGAAAAGTGTCATGACATGACGTCATTTCGTCAAGATTAGAAATAACGGAAGAAAAGATATTTCAACAAAATGGCTTTCCGATTTAAAATCTGGTTTTTGTAAAACACAATTCTATATGAATAAGGAACGGTTTTCGATTGGTCGGTTGAATGGCGTTATCATTGGCCAGTTCAAAAACTCATTCTGATTGGTCGACTTAAGAAAACCTAGCAAGAAACAATGTTGTTGGTCAGACATTAATCAAGGACGGTTGATAAATATTTGAAATTCATTCGGGTCATTTCCAGTAGAACGATTGTCACTGCTTGTCAAATTATTCAACCGGAAATAGGTTTTGATGGTGATACATGTGAAGAATGGGTTGAATACGGTGACTCGAGTACTATTTTGGGTCAGACCGGATTATTTTTCATGTATTGTCTCATAGGAACAATGCTAGCAGGTATTGGAATTTTCAGTTTTGGTCTAGGTATCCTTAACCATTTAGGTTGAAAATTGTATGATTTATATTACCAATTAATCATAAGCTATGATTCATTAAGGTTTGGCGGTGATATTTGTAAAGTGTTTGGCCCCTTATGCATGTGGAAGCGGTATTCCAGAAGTCAAAACAATTTTATCTGGTTTCGTCATGCATGGCTATCTCGGTTTTGGAACGCTTATAGTCAAGGTAAGAATAACCACGTATGGCAGGAGATTATATCACTATTCTAGAGGTGACAAATCTCTTAAAATCAAAACGATTCGAGTTTTCAACTTTTAAAGTGGTCAACAATGAGTGTAACGGTCCCTTACTGACGGATAAAAACGCATTTTCGAGACAGACAGTTCAATTTCAGCCGGACTAGAAAATGTGGAGTTGATTAACGTTTGATTCAGACCGACGTGCTGGTCCATCATGGGTTTATTGGACGGTCCTGGTTGACCGGTCATCCCAGTTTCTCGCAAACTTCACACGTGGGCCCACTTTAATTTGGACTTTCGATATTTTCGCTATAGTAAAAAAGGATTTCAAATCGATGATAGTTTTTTGTAGTTTAGTTTTGAAAATTGCGATTTCACAGAATTTAGAATGCTCGTCTGCAAATGCTGAGTAATCCCGAAAAGTAATTTTAGCACCACCATAATGAAGCGATAATGATAAAAGACTGTAACCAATCCTTTTAAGAGGTTTAGATCGAGACATTATTGAGATTTTAGATTTAAAATATACGTAGAGGTAAATCTTACAACTTCTACGGTACAAGTCATATATACACCTAAATATACTTGATCAAAATGTGACCGTGGGATACCACGGACTATTATTAATTAGCAAAGAATATAGGGGACATATTAGGTTGAATCGCCCGGTTTTGAACTTGCACATATAAGAAAAATCATATAAAAGTGTTCCACTGTGGAGGTTCAATACCAGGTGTTCTACTCCAATCTGTGGCCCCCTATCAATGAAATCAAAGGTTCTAACATTTGTTTTCGTTTTCGAGCTGAATGGTTGCATTTTGCAACAGCGGTTGATTTTCATTAGTTGAGTTTTAAAGTGACTTGATAATGACGTCAAGTAATGGGCAATTTATATTAGAATGGTTCGTTTAGGTTAACCGTCAAGCAGATGAGTTTTGTGGAAATAATTATGGTGTCCAGAGTAATTAATATTTGGATATATTATGTCACCTCGTACATGTACGAGTACATCTGTTCGTTTACTGTTCGAATCGCGCTCTTTATTTATTATGACCAACACCCCGGTCAGCAAAATCATACCATAACGGTACGTCTAAAAACATACCAAAGATCAAAACGTAGATGAGGTCATGTTACATCATCAAAAGTCACGTGATATCATTTACTGACGGCCATCAAATCCGAAAGTTCAGTGCTAATTAGACTCTATACATTGAAAACTGACTTAATTTTTCAGACAATGACGATGCCGTTAGCAGTAGCAGCTGGTCTGATGTTGGGCAAAGAGGGACCCTTAGTCCATGTAGCATGTTGTTGTGGCCGTTTCGTAGCACGATTCTTTCCAAAATACCGTCATAATGAAGCGAAAATGCGTGAAATGCTCTCTGCTGCCGCTGCGGCTGGCGTGTCCGTTGCATTCGGTGCACCTATTGGGGGTGTATTGTTTTCTTTAGAGGAAGTCAGGCAGGGCACCGAAACTGAGGACCGTCCGAAAATTTGTATCGAACATTCGGTTGAACTCAATATCTAGAATGTGAAAATCATTATTTTGAAACTGATTCATTTCAACGAAAGCGACCTCAAAGTGAAAATTATATTTTTTGAAACGTAATTATGAAATAGAAAGATTTCGAAATTCATCAATTCGAAAATCAGAAATGAAAATTGAGTTCTAGAACAACTAATGAGGAGCAAATCACTTCTTAACCACTAGCCCCCGATCGGACAAATAATAAATGCTCAGTCATATGCCCGTTCTCCAGATCGCAAAGGTTAAATACCCTTATCCATGGTCTAAACGACTTTATCGGCTCACAGAGGAGTTAGGTTTGTGGCCAATGGACAGTTGCATTAAGTCCATATATCATTGAGTCCCAAACCGCAGAATGTTTACGGTCCTAAAATTTAAAAAAAATTCGACATTCCAAAAAATCGATTAGTTTCAACTGAGCTTCACGCCTAGTTGGATGGCTTGTTTAACTCTCGTGGTCTTTATAAAAGTTCGAAATGGAAATTTTGAAGAAACTTTTGAAAATGGTGCCATGAACAATTTTGGTGAGTACGTTTTCACTGTTAGTTTTTTACAATGAAAAAATCAGTTGCCAGTTAAAAATATAAATTGACAGTGAAAAATATCAGAGATGATAATTTTCATTGTCAAAAATTGACAGTGAAATCCGGACTCCCCAAAATGGTGTTTTCATTCTACTACAGAGAAAATCACGCTCATTGGGTTGAACACTTGGCCTATCCGATCAGCTCGGAGCGTTTAAACCAATCAAAGAGCGTCATTTTTAG
Source organism: Oikopleura longicauda (assembly GCA_004367895.1). Classification (NCBI taxonomy): domain Eukaryota; kingdom Metazoa; phylum Chordata; class Appendicularia; order Copelata; family Oikopleuridae; genus Oikopleura; species Oikopleura longicauda. The sequence goes on along the minus strand of SCLD01079950.1, from coordinate 24,574 downwards.
TGCCTTGAAAGTTATTATTTCCCGCTGAAGACTCTTTGGAGAAGTTTCTTTTTCACTTATGATAAACCATGGTTTTTGTTCGAATTAGGAATTGTTTTCGCAAATGATAAATTTTGATCCGAAATCGGGAAATTTTCACCAATTATTGATGAATTTCGCCAAATTTTAGATCGAACATGACAAAATTTTGTCTGAAATCAGATATTCGAGCAGGAATCGACCCTAAGAATAATAACTATAAAATTCTTAATCAAAGTTAATTAAATGTATTGATGCTGAACAAAATATTTCAAAATTATGGGGATGTTGAAGCAAAACTTTTTGATAGTTTCCGGCTCAAAATTTCCGATCCTAAAAGTCGAAAATTGAATGCCGACTCTAAAAATTAACCATTTTGATCAAACATGACCATCAATTTCTTTAAACCTTGAGCTGTTATTTTCCCAATATAAAAAAGGGTCTTTTTTGATTGAAAATTGACGAAAATCTTGGAATTTCGAAAAAATTTGAATTCTTCAAATAAAGCCACGTTCAATTTTATAAATAATGGCTTGTGAATTTAATTAATTTAAGGATATCATATAGGATTTTTAAACTGGGACATGATCACGCATCTGGTATTAAATTAATTTCAAGCTGGATTAAAAATCAAACTTATTATCACGTGGTAAAACGTGAGATCATTTTTCAACATCATGTTATTTACGCTGGATCTGAAGACAAGGGCTAGCACTTTGTTACAGTAGTTATAAACGCCATTTTGAGTCCAAAATAGTCATTTGCGGGTCAATATGACTATTTTCGGTGATTAATGAGTTCATTTTTTTGGAAATAAGTCCTTTTTGAAAACAAAAATCAGTCCCATTTATATTTCTTGGTATTCTTGGTGGATTATATGGATTCATTTTTATCAAAGCAAATCTTACTTGGTGCAGATTTCGAAAGGAACAGTTCAAAAATCCGATCAAGTGACAATCATACAGTTCAGTCCGTGTCGATCAACCTTTTGGTTCCGGTCTTCCTCATTTCAAACAGATAAACAATTTTATCAGCAATAAGAAAACGACATGAAAGTTTAAAAAAAAGAAGGTTCATAAAAACGTCATCCAAGATGGAAATCGGGCAAACGTTATTCGTAAACTTAAACCACGCTGAACCGTTTTCAGCAACATTGATCTTTTATTTACCTCAGCAGTTGAAAAAAAGGATTTTCTGTTTTGAGAGAACAAATCTTTGGGTAAAAAAATTGGGGAGATTCTTGAACTGTCATTTGAGCGATCAAAGTTAGGTCAGCATCCGGTCGCCGAAGTTATTCTTTTGGCACTTGGAACTTCAATTTTGGCTTATCCAAATCCGGGATCGTTTCTATTCTAAATCAAATCATCACATGACTTCCATTGACGTCACGTGATCTTTGTGACATCACGTGTCATAAAATCAAAGACAACGATTACTTCAATGAATCGGAGGGTTTAAAAGCCTTGGTATACGAAATTGCCAATTAAAACGATGATATTTTAGGAACAGAAGCGTTAAGTACACTCGAATGCAGACTTCTCATCTGATCAAGCTTTTATTTGAGTAAGTTCTTTCAATTTTGGACCGTTTTAAGTTCCAGATTTTTATCTTTTTTTTCATAAATATTCGAACTTATTTTTCAGAGAATGCAAAAGTTATTCGGACAATCCTTTATGCGATTACATAGACAATGATGGTAAAGAAGGATTTGGACAAGGAACGGATGTTCGATTTACGCATAATTCGAGCGAACATTTTAGGCAAACTTGTGCCGAACAATTCGAAGCCTGATGGGATTTTCATGTCGAACATCTGATAAGGCATTGTCACGGCTGTGTGGCAACTTATTCTGGCTTTACTAGGGACCGATTTCATTCGATCTGAATTCGACCGAAATATGAAGGCCCTGGTCATTAAAAAGACTCATTGATTGAATTTAAGAAAAAGTCATCATAAAGTGAGAATATAAATATCTGAGCAGGATGCATGAGCCTTAATTCTGAAAAACTATTTATGAAGTTCTCCTCGGGTCCTAATCTAGGATTTTGGGTTATTTCGAGGTTGGGTTTGGTGGGAGGAAAATTGGATGACGCAAGGCAACATTTCTGGCTGTTTGTTTGTTTTCTTGTTTACATAATCAGCTGTTGTCAACACAAACATATTCATAAATAGTTCAGTTAACGTGTTGAGGGTATCCAAGACTATCTCACTTCCAGTAAACGGTCCAAAAAGCTCAAAAGGGTCAGTTTTTATTGAAATTTCCCCTTAAATGTTCAAAAATGACCGATTTCGCTTCAAAATGAAATCAATCAAAGTCAAATCTGCATTAACTGTCGTCACATTTGGAATCAAAGTACCAGCTGGTCTTTTTATTCCGTCGATGGTAACTGGTGCAATATCAGGAATGAAATCATTTGTATCATGTCAAAGTTGAAACGTCGTATTATTGCAAAAAAAATGAGACATTTGCAAAATCATCATTTTTTACCACACAAATATTATTTTTTCCAAAAAATCGTAACTTTCCAAAATTTTTGTCGAAATCGGTTCGAATTGACTCCAAAACTTGTTTTGAATAAGAAATAGACAGAATCGTCATTATAAGATGCTTGATCCCATTATTTCATTTCCGGAATAATATATTTATTTATACAAATATAATATATGTATATTGAGTTAATGAATGGAACCAAAATGGAAATTTAATTTTAAGAAATCTGGTTAAGGCTGAGACCATAGACTTCAACAATCGATCCAATTTTAGACAAAATTAGTCTTTTAAATAGACGAGAGACCATTTTTTGGTTGGTCATTTTTGAACTTGTACTTTACAACGAATTTTGAGACTTTATGTAGACGCGTCTCATCTCGAGATCGTCTAAGTTTAATAATCTTCTAAGTTGATTTCACCCTTTCAAGGGCGTCTCCTAGGCTTATTCACCCAGAAAGTGATCGCTGCATTTCCCGATTGTGAAATTTGGTCAAACGTTTGTGCGAGTCATACAAGGAAAAACTCGTAAAAAATTTCTCCCGATTATATTCTCAAAAATTTTTTATTATTTTTTATATTCAATTTAGGTTAAAAATTTTCACCCTTGATTATTCGAGTCATATTTTTCGAACACATCTTTCGAGATTGTTAAAGTTGTATCATTCCAGGTCTTTATGCAATGGTTGGTGCTGCAGCTGCTCTTGGAGGTGTCACAAGAATGACAGTCTCTTTAGTAGTTATCATGTTCGAGGTAGCATAAGTTATGAATCATAACTTTCATCCGATGAGTCAGTAAAAATGAATCAAAATTAAGGTCACTGGTGGAATGCAATATATAGTTCCATTTATGGTTGCTACTATGGCCTCAAAATGGATCGCAGGATACGATTTTTTTAGAATTGTAACGTAAGAGCTTTTTCAATTGAAAAATCTGAACATTCTTTTTTCAAAATCCCAAAAACAAGACGCTTTGAGCAAAGAATCAATTTATGATGGTCACATAACGCTAAATGAATATCCTTATTTGGACGTTAAAGAAGAATTATCCGAACAAAATACTCTCATCACGGATGTCATGAATCCAAAATCTGGCTCGATCGTGACCTTGAACTATCAGGAATCTGATGTAAACCTAAAGTTATCTGATCATAACAGGTGAGATCGCGCCGAGTGATAAAGCTCGGCAATAGAAGAAACATGACGGCTCGAAAAGGAAAAATAAGGGAAATCTGTCATGGTTCTTCTATTGCTAGGCCTTACATAGCATTCTGTTTGGTTGTCGGCCCGAGCGCGTGTCAGAAAGTATCCATTGAGCCTAAAATTACTATCTCGCACTATTTTCACACGCCAAATATCCCAGTAACATCAAGTCAAAAAACATCAAGTTGAATTGATCAATAGTTTGTTTCAAACTTTATTTCAAGGAAAGTCAAATACAGGTTGTAAAAATACATGTCACAAGTTTGGTCAATTTTACACGCATAGTACCTATTTCAAAAATCCTTTCAAATTTTTTTCAAAAACAATAACACGTGAGATTTTTGTTTTGGAATTTTTATTTCCGTTGTAATAAAGTTTAAAACTTACAAATATATAATCTGAACTTAAAATGGAACATTTTGGCACACCATAGTTCTTTTCTACATTCGAGTAAATCTTGGGAAAAGAGATAAAATCTAAAAACCATAATCATTCACAGAATAGTTCTCTCAAGTCCTGCTAATTCTAATTCAATTCCGCTACAGTCATATCTCTATCTAAGGCTCTCATTATAGTCCAACTCACATACAAAATGATCAGATTCGTCAGCCAATCCAATTTCAAGTACGACGATGAGCTCATAGTTTCTTAGTCCTGCCCTTTTTTGGAATCTGAATTTTCGACTAAATCGTTCCAATAATCTTTATAATTTTTACCCAAACGGTCAGAGTTAGTCTTATTTTGCTCAAACCCTTGAATTTGGCAAAAGATATTATTGATTCGTCAGCCAATCAGATATCGAGACCGATGATGAGTTTGAATAAAAGGTAGAATTTTTCGACCGCGGTTATAACCAGAACCACATTGCTTGAGTGAATCAAGAATCAACACGCGGTTAATCTTAACAGTCGTGATACTGACACACGTTATTCGCTCAAATATACAGCTGATACTAGTTACAGTTGTTCTCTAGAATCTGAGTCACTATGACCAGGTAAATACTCGAACTAAGTATAGATCGAACTCAATGTTGTTTACTGTTATGACACATATGGGGAATAAGAAAAGACAAGATTGAGTCAGATCTGGTTTGATCCAGTTTTTATCCAGTATGAAATCACGTGATTATGTTGATACCAAATGGGCCATTTGAAATGGCTCAACCTGAAATCTGTGTCGATGTAACTGTAATGCGGAAAATAGATTTGTTAACGACAGGTTGTTCTCAAAAATGGTAGAATGATTTTCCTGACTGGTCATTGTTCCCTTTCGGAAACCATAAATCATGTCATCCGAGTCGTGTTTAAAATATTTCGACAAAACTTCATACCTTCGTTTAACCGAAAAATGGTTTTAGCCAACATCTTATGTCATCTTGACATTGTCAAGTTTGCTTGGCAAGCTGAAAACGGATAGTTGACAAATTTAACCATAAAATGTTTCGTACGTTTATTTGTTGTCCGAATGTTTTTTTCATTTCAATATAAAGTTATGATTTATAATTTGTAATCCATGTTCAAAATCAAATATTCTAAACGTATGAGATGAAACGTTTATAAGCCTTAAGCGTCTTTCAAACGTCTCGAATGATCGTTAAGATGATCTCTAAGATGTATGTTTAGAAACTTTATTTGTCTCTATTCAATGAAGGCTCATTTATGAATGAAAACAATCTCAGCCGTCGGGGTTTGAGCTTCTTCATGTCCTCTCTTTTAGTATAATCGGCTTATGTGGGTGCCAGAAACCCAAATTTGAGTTCAAAGCAAATTCTGTATGCTCTGTATTTTTCAAAACTGTTCCAGAACATTCATGAAATTTCATGCTGACCCATCTTAAGACCCATTTTAAGTACCATCTTTAAGTAAGCATGACTCATCACATAACCAAACCGGCATTAGAATACCTTTAGCCGGAAGCATACAACAAACTACCATTTTAAAAAAATAAATTTCAAAATGCGAAAATTTCAAACAATCGATAACTAGGTCTATTTTGCTCAAACATCAAAAACGGATAGTATCGGACCAAACAGGATTTTTAAGAGGTTGAATTTTTGATTGTTCCGAGTTCCGTTCACTTTTTCAAATGTTCGAATCAGTTCTATAGAATTGGCCAATCAGATCAATAGGTTCCGAATTATCAGGCCAATAGACTTCCGCAACATGCCACATTACAATCAATTTACAGTTGATTGCTCAATATTTTAATACGGTATTAAACTGAGGCATGAGTCATGAACAGTCATTGTTAACTCAAGTTCATTTTGAGCTTTCTTCTATTACGTACCATTGTATATATACATGTATAAACTGTATCAGGTCCATATGGTTTTGGAATTGAAATATTTTCTTTAAATGTCAGTCTTTGACAAACTTCTCTCTACATAATTCCTAAAATAATAAATCTTGACCAGATCATCCTCGCTCTCGACGAGGGGTAAAATTAGGGTCTCCAATCATTGAACTCCAATCTTTTTTGAGATTTATGTAAGCGAGAGTTATTCAAATTCAAAAATTGAAAGAACTGCTATTTTTTCAATAAAGGATTTGATAAAAAGAAAGAATTTGGTGGTTGAGAAGCTGTTTTTTGTAATTTTTTTTTATCTGGTAGGGTTAAACAGATCACATATTGATTAAATTTTTGATTCTTGATTTACTTTTTTTAGTGTTCTTCATAATTTTTGTAGCAGTTTTGTCACAAATCTCTTACTGTCTTTGTTTTCACACCCTCGTCGACGAGAATTTGAGTTGTACACCCTTGATGTGCGACTTCCAACCGAGCGCGAGAATGGTAAACCTGCCTAGATCGAATGAGCGCGAGGAAGTGAAACGACTTCTAATTGGCAAAAAATTGTCACATCGAGAACGTCACAATCGTAACAAAGATCATCAAATGGGGATGATCCCGGATATCGGAGAAACACTCAAGAAAATAAATCTATCGTAAAATGTCACAGTATGAAACATTTTAAATGACTCATCGCGATAACGCGAATACATGAACCTTCTAATGTTACAATTAGTCTGATAACAAATTCTAGTTAAACCATTGTTGTAGCGAACGCAAGTTAAAATGCAACGTTTTGAAAATGGGTTTGAAATCAAAACTTTCAAAACTCCCCATGGCCACCGAGTACTCTGAAATTCAGAGTCTGAATATAGCGGTTTCACACGGTATTGAAGTGTGAGTGTAGTGAAGGTACTGTGAGATATAAATATCTTTGAATCGAATATATCTCACCATCATAAATTATGCTGATCATTGTATCAAATGATTTCGCAACGTACGATTTTTTGAATCAAATGCTTATAGAGTTAAATATTGCATTTAACGCGGCTTTCAAAGTTTTTTGTTGAAACTATCAAGCTTATTTTGATGTAGAAAAATCGTATGGAAAAAATTTTTGTCGAAAGTTTTTCAATTTCAAAAATTAACCTTAGACGTATCATTTTGAATGACGAATGTATTAACTGATTCGTTATATAAGTGTTGAAATTAAAGCATTTGGATATCCTTCTAAAAACTGATTGCGATTTTTGTTTAGGCTCGTATCTGGAGTTTCTGTGAACGATTATGGTTTCTGAAATACCGTTTTCATTGGTTAATCTAAATAAGGGTTGAACCAGCTTCGCACCAGCGTGGGTCGAGCACTGTTTAATCGGACCAGAGTGATTACGTCGTTCAATTCGAACGAAGATCAAACTACCAAGTCGAGATCACATCGACGAACCACTAATATGACATAACATCATAAAACATATCAAACTATCAAAATAATAACGTAACAAAAACATAACGGAATTCGTATATGCCCAAAATTATTTTGAAATTCCAAATGACGCTTCATTTGAATTTTTCTTTTACAAAAATATCCATTTTTACTCGAAACTTATTTTGAATGCAACATTCAGAAAATGAATAAGAAAAATTATTATTTAAATTATATTTAAAAATTGCCTCTGAGTTAGTGATACTCTAAAATTTCAAAAAACTTTTAAGAATATTGATATCAAAATTTGTGAAATTACAATTTTTCACTTTTGTGCAATTTTGAAACATTTTTAAACGGTTTGACAGTTTTTCGTAATTGGTTAAATGGTTAAGAAATTGATAGTTTGTAAAGTTTTGACTTTTGGCAAGTTTAAAAAGTTTGATATTTATACTGAGGTGGGATGAAGGGGATTAAAAAGCTTAATACCCACTTAATATTTTCAAACTCAAACCGACAAATAAACTTGAAACTAAAACTTTTTTAAAGTTATTTTTACACGCACCGTATTTTTTTTGAACTAAGTTATATAAATTTTATGTAATTATTGAGTTACCTTGTCAATATAAACTGCTCACTTAAAATTAAACACTTGAAAATCCTTAAATTTAAATCCTTTCGGAATTAGGGTTATATCCAAATCTACCAAAATCTGTTTTTTGGGCAAAATTTCCGGGAACACGCGAGTACACGTCTGAAATTTTTCTATGACATACTTTTCAAGCATAGCCAGTCACCAACAAATTTTCATCGCGAATTCGGACGAAATCGGGGGTCATTCGCCTACACAATACAATTTGCTTTGGAAAAGATTTTTCAGTAAAGTGCGTGGGCGGAATGAAAATTTTGACTTGAATTTCGGATTCAGAATTAAATTTCGCGTCGAATGGTATGTGTGAGCATTGGGTTAATATAAGTACATCCATTTCACTGCTTTTTCGTTTACAACCACGCAATTATAATTTTCATGCGAAAGTTCGGGAAGATAGATAGAACTCTTACAATGCCTTTTTTGTTTGGATATCCAGTACATCTCTAAGTGCAAACAGAAATGTTTCGTTACGTTTCTAATATCTTATCTTTTGTCACAATTTGTAAATGAAAAAATTAGAATTGAACATGTTCTAAAATATTTGCATTTTGATGTCTCCACCGTTTAAAACTTGTGTTGTTTTCAAAGTTTAATTCAGATAAAATCAAATGTCAGCAATATTTGTTTGCAGTTTTTATCAAATTGATCCTGAAAATGGTTCACAAATACTGTGTTCAGTTCTTGAAAAATGCAATACTAAGCTTAGCTAAGTGAGATCAAAACCAATTTTTACTCTTTTCTGGGAATAAAGTTTAAAGCGACCCTTTGAAAAAATCCCATCGGGTGTAATCTTAATCCAAATGGTTGTCCACTTAGTGTTATTACTGTTTTGGCCTTATGACGTCTTGTTAGAACGTTCAGCGATAACAATGCACAAACAATTACGTAACACTATTTTCACGTGGTGACGTCATCACGTGAGCCATTATCACGTGATTAAAAGCTTTTAATCGTATTCTATATTCGAGTACCCACTTACAGTTACCTTTAGGAGACAGTCATGTAATAAAATCGGAACTTAAAGTTCCAGAAACTTAAAAATAGAATCAACTACGGATACCATGCTCATAATCACTTGGAAGTTATGAGGAGATTATATTAAGACAACTTATTCGTTTGGATTGCCTTGGGGTCGAATCTTGCTCATAACAATAATTTTTCTAGTAGAATTCCATCATATTTTTTTTCCAAAGTACGGTCATAATTTTTCCTCTGGCTCGGTTAAATCGTCCCGAAAATGGAAAAAAATTACTGAGTACGAGCAGAATTTGTTCCACTCGAAAAGGAAACACTAGGTATTATTTCTTTTTGCTTACTTTACTTGACCCAGGTTCGAAACTTGTTGAAATACGACTTTTTTCTATAGGCCTTTAATTCAAACTTGAAAATTTTCGATCATATTGAAATTCTAGAATTGAAATCCGTTTCGAACCGGATCAAACTGGTTTAAAACTCAAAATACTTTTCGATTTACATCATTTTAAAAGGGACAAACCGTAATGGAAATCGAAGGTATTATCAAGGACTGAGATTTTAAAACAAGTTTATTATTTGATAAAAATCATGTGATCAGTGTCACATTACCATGTGGTACAATATAAACATGTGAAATTATTTGACCTGGTCATACCGATTGATCTTGAGAAACCCAAGTGACCATTTATCACCGAATTCACTGAAGGAATTTTTGAAATCCGATTAAGTCAAATAATTATTCTGGTTTTCCTATTGTTTCCGAATCAAATCGATTGGTTGGTTATATTACTCGCCATGATCTTGAAAAAGGAATTTCACAAGCGAAGAAAATGTACAATGATACAATTCAGGAAAAAGTTCTCCTCTCGATACCCCGACAGTGTTACAGGATCACGTGTACACCCATCATAAATTAATCCTCGGCGAAATGTCAGTAAAAAGAAAATCTTGAAATTAAAAATGTGTCCCAAAATATCGCTGGCATTTCAGCGAAATTTGCTTTTCACAATTGTACTGATTTACAGCCGCGGTAAACTGTGCGGTTCAATCCTTAGTATAGAAAACTTGACATGTAATTAGGAAATTCTCGAGTAAATTACTGATACCAGGTCGATGTCACGTGGTTATATCTGTATATACAGTATCCACACAAAACAACTGTGCTATTGTTTATTAATCAAAGATTTTTACTAATGAATTAATTTAAATAATCAAATGGTAATTAATTTAGTTAGTCCAGACTTCTTTTCTATCATTGTTTAGCAACGAATTTATTTTTTCATAATAAATACAGCTCTGATTCTAGAGAACATCTAAAAAGGACAACTCAGTTGTGTTCACTACCCAAGCCAGGCTTCAAAACCCACCGGCTTCATCAAACGGACGGCATTAATTTAGCAATTTCCGGAATATTCAAACTCATCCTGATAAGGTTTTTGTTTTGAAGCCAATAAAAGTACCAATATCTGCCTCGGGGCTTTCTCCAATCCGCCTACACCATCTCGTCGATTTTAGTCCAATCACGATCTCTGAAGCAACCAATATGGCTCTCGTTGTTGAAATTTTTCGCAAATTGGGATGTCGCCAAGCTTTTGTTAGGGTTACAAATACGAACTTTCCGACCGATGAAATTATACTGACGGATTTTGTAACCGACCTAAGTTTTGAAAAGAGGCGATCTTGTTGGCGTATTGACGAAAAAAGATTTACTTCATTATATTACAGAGAATAGAGATCGAAAAGAAATAAAAAGTTTCGGTTGCTGGAACCTTCTGAATTAAGAATGATCTCATAATGACGTCACAATGACGTCATCAAAATGTAATACAATTACGTTATGCTGAACAAACACTTCTTGCCATTCAATCATTTATGCTCGTATCTATCGGTATACAGAGTAAATTAGAATAAATAAATTATTTATTTTCCAACTTATTTATTGTCAAAGATCGAGCGTTCGAACCTCAGAAAATGCGTTTATTTCAAACAATAGAAAGACTTAAAAATTAGATCCCAGGTCAGTCACGTCCATGCTCGCGGACATTTCGCTCACTTAAAATTATCAAAATGATCACACCGTGTTTTCACACGTCATTCAAGTCTCTGCCAGTGCAGACTGCCACTATACACTTTCATCAATGCAGGCTCCACCGAACAGATGTTCGCACCTGTTCGCACTTTTCGACGAATTCAAAAAAATGAGCTGTTCGCACTGTTCATAATGTTCGAACTGTTCGCACCGTTCCAACTGTTCGCACAGTTCGTTGCGGTGTACCATGCATCAATGGCCATTGTCTAAAAATGTTTCTATGAAATTAATTTCTAAAATAATACTAAGGAAATCAAACCTTGAATTTTAAATATTTCAAATTCACACTTTCGGAGATTAAATCGGTGCTTTCTAGATCCAAACAGCTCACACCAAGAACAATTTAGGGGGGTGAAAAATTAGAGTGGAACACCCGGTCTTGAACTTGCAACCATTGGAGTGGAATTAATGTGTGCAAGTTCTAGACCGGGTGTTCCACTTTAATGACAGTCTACATTAGACTATGAGGTAAGTTATAAATTATACTTAAGTAACTCAAATCAAGTTGGTGATATCGGTAAGCTATGTTTCGCCTACCCAGTACACAGTGTGGAGCCTACACTGTAGGCAAGTAGGCGTGGGTGTTTTTCGAGTATGAAGTTATGATTTTGCTCATGTCTAAATTAATGTCAAGGTGTCAAAAAGTTAATTGGCAAAGTCTGAAACTAATTTTTGGCACGAACTCATGTCCGCGGACGTGTTCGGCCAACTATGATACTTATCAGATACTAACCAAGACAGTAAATTGTTTAGTAAGCATAAAAAATTAGGATTTAAAATTTTCTCATGAAATTAACAATTTTCAAACGGAGATTTAAATGGGTTATCTGACCTACAATAATCTTGCCACGTTTTACCACGTTAAAAATTTTGCGAATTTCGAAATGTACACAAATTCAGAATTTTTTTGTTTCTCGAAATCACCATTTTGTCAAAACAGTATTCGGTTAAAGAATTTTCTAAAGCTTACTGAAATTTTAGATTTTGACATCGGGCGAAACCATAAAATGGAAATGAAATTATAGGTGAACATGCAAACACCATTAGAAACACCCTTAAGACAATCCTTAAATATTGTTGAACAAAAAACAAATGTTTCGCCTGACTCAAGAAAAGAAAACAGTGAAAAAACTCATTTAAAAAATTTTTTTTTGAGTGATCAAAAATTTGGAAATCAATTTCGAGGGATTGAAAAATTGAACTGCAAAACTGATATTTTTGATTCTTTTCCACCAAAATTTCAAATTCAAAAAATGAAAATTAAATCTTCTTTAGAATGCACAGATGTAAATTCATGAACACCTGGTGGATCGAGATCTCGACGTGGATCGATTTTGAGTTGATTATTCTCGAATATTCGAATTAAAATTATTTTTCGTCAAAAATACCATCGTTCAAAAATCACCATTTTTGTTTCATTTTTGTGACCGCATGATAAAATCTTTCCGGGGTTCTGCTATGAGATTTTGCTGTGAGTTTACCTTGACATGCGTACTTGATGTGGGTTTATCAGAAGGTGTGATATGTTGAGAAATCATTTTTTCTTAATAACTAGTAAAGGAGTCAGAATGCCACCTTGATAAATATTAATTTATATTTATTGATATGATTAAAATTAAAATATAATATTAATATAATTATATAAACAGGAATTGGTTACAGATATTTCAGAAATGAGAACTTTGGATTTTCAAGTTTTTTTCTTATTGCGTAAAATTAGAACTTAACCGTAAATTAAAATAATATAAATAAAATTTTGTTAAGATTAGTAAAACGGGATTAACGTGATGACCGTTGATTAAGAAAGTTAACTCGAAATTACGAATTTGCAAAGTCAACTTTTCTACCAAAATGGTGACACTTGAAAGTTTTTACCTGTTGAAGTGAGTTCGACCTTGATATTCTTGGTTTACGTTTGAGCGATGGTCTTCTCCAATATCGATTTATCGTATTTGAACTTCCGGTTGCATTTCCGTTCAACCCGAGTTTGTTAAGACCGGACGTACTCTCGGTTATACTTTGATTACTTGCAGCTCGTGGCACGCCGGAAACTGATGATCGACGATTTGAACGTTTTGGCTGATATTTTTTTTTCAATTGACGCCTTGGTAACTCAGAGAAGGTCTTGAAAGAAGCTTCACATTGAAAAATATCCTGAGGGAATCCATTGATTTCGTTATCGCGCCCAACGAGATTTGAAAATGATGAGTTCGATCCCAATCGTGCTAATTCTTCAATTTTTGGAACTTCTGGTTCGCCAAGACTACTTTGAGAAACAGATCTCTCCAAAATTCTAGAAATATGGGTGAAGCTGACTGTTGTCATTTTGGTGACATGCGTTGATGACTCTTTAATAATCGTTATTTCGTCAAAAAGTTCTAAGGCGAACTTTGAAAGTCCCATGAAAGACTCATTAAAAATTCGTGGGATGATTAAATATGAAATTTCATCAATTTTTTAGTTTTTATTGAAATCACATGATCAATCATTTATACTAGAATCAATCATTTTTGAAACCGGAAACGTGAAAACTAACCTGAAAGATTTCCGTTTGACTGATGACTTTGCGGGAAGTGATTTAGCTGTACAGACAGAAAAACTATCTGGCATTTCATTTAAACTTGAATAAGGGTGGTCACGTGCTTTTAAATTGTCCGCGCATGTGTCTGTGAAGTGGTCAACAAATGACAAAAATATAAGTGAGAACCCTAGCTGTCGGTACTGGAATGAGAATCAGCTGATCCACAAGAAGTTGCTTGATCTGTTGTATCTTTGAAAGAGCTTTTTGAGTTTTCCGTAAAATCAAAATTCTTAGGAAACTCCCATACTTTGAGAGTCTCAAATTTTAAATGACAAAGCGCTAGCATTTTTGAAAATTTCCTTATAGAAGCCATCGAAGTTTCCCTTTCACTGGCTTTTTTTGAATTAGAATTATTTTTAGAAATTTCTTCTGAATCCGAGCTCGAATCGTCTTCAGAATCTGTCACTTCAATTTCAATTTCTTCATATTCATAAGATGATTCGGATTCGTTTCCGTCACCATCGACCTTGTCAACATTATCAACCATGTCACTTTCATTTTCGACAGAGACGTTGGTGGCATTAGGATCTCTGGAAATATTTCCAACTTTGTCACCATCTTCAAAATCGTCACACGTGACTCCGCTTTCACCAGATTGGTTACCATCTGTGTCACCAATTTTCGATATGGTGACATCTATGACACTCTTGAGCGAATTCGTATTTGATTTGCTGTTTTAAGGATAACAACAATGTCACCGCAATATTTGTCAACAATTTCAAAAAACATGTCACCTTCCAATTATAAAAAGTGAACATTATTGTCATATTAATTTCATCATATACAAAGTATATTATTATATATAATAATTTTCACAAAACCGGTTGATCGTTTGCAAAACAGTTTAGATTTTCATCATTCCTTTCATCATTTTGTTCTAAAATGCGTTCTAAAGGCACAATGATATTTAGAAATCTCCAATCTTAAACAGTTGCTCACCGTCTACCGGGTCCATATATAGCTACATGTATGACAGTGGTATAAGATTTTCATTTATTTGTTATTTTTTTTTGAGATACTTTAAAACGTTTCAAGTTTTAATGCTTAAAAATCAGCGATTTGAATTTATCGAAAACCTGCGACGTAGATTTTGAAATTCGGCTAATTTAAAAAAAACGAATGTTTTTGACGACACGGGTTTTGGTGTTTGGCGGTTTTCTGAAGATCAAAGGTTCGAAATCTAGAAGTTGAGTAACTCTAAACTTTAGAAGTTTGATATACATCCCGCTCAATATACCCGTAGTTACATCTGTATAGCAGATTATGACTTGTTAGTACCATCTAGTATCATTTTTACGTATTGGAGTATCAAATTAGACTAAAACCTATCGAAGCGGTTGGAAAAATTGGATCATTAAGATCGCCGAATTACGCTTCAATTATTATTTTCAAGGCCATAATCTTAAAACCTTTTTCCTATGCATTAACTACATTTTCCGTGAAACATAAAACCGGACAACTATGCAAGTTTTCGAACAGCCTATAGCGGACTCTTATCCCGGATAAGTTATCTGACCATCTTTAATTATTGGTACTTGATGACTTGGAAAAAAAATTATACTTGAAGATGATCTCTTTTTTTCTCCAACTCGCTCCAAGTGCAGCTAAAAGCATTTTCATGCTAATCACGTGTTATTCTTATCCTTGAGAGCTCGTCCGTTTTTTCGTCCGATTTATCTGAATTTTCATAATTTCCAAAATTTGAATCTTTTTGTTTATTTTGAAAATTATTTCCACTTGATTTTTTTTCGGTTGATTCGGATTGATTCGGATTAATTTCATTTGGATCACCATCTTCATATTCACTCTCACTGGAAGAAATATTTAAGGATGGCATGATCAGGAGTGCATACTCAGTTAAGGATACGATCATCTACTCGTAGGGACACTTTCAGAAAAATAATATAAAAAACTTAGAATTTAATTTCTTTTTTTCTGAACCGTTTTTTCGACCACGTCAGCGAAAATTACCCGCGTAATTATAAGGGTCATATACCCTCATAGAATGCCAGAGTAGGTACAGTTTTGAGATAGACCTGATTGAGTCGAAATTGAACATTTCTAGATCGAAAATCCAACCCAAAATAAGGAAATTGAAAAAAGTGGAAAGGAACGATAAAAATGTTAATTTTGAAAGTTCGGAAAACCTCAAAAGTTTATCACAGGTTCAAATTATCTTACAAAATATCTTACAAATTGTCTTACAAAATGCTTTGTAACATTGAAAGTACAAGTAGAAAGTATCCTTAGGAGATTGATATCGGAAGTCTTGAAGTGTTATTAAGTCTTGGCTTCCAGAAATGAATAATCAAGAAAACCTTTTATCTCATTTTAAAGGTTCAATTTGGAAAACGATTTTGAAATACGGGTTTTCAGGGTTATATCTTTTTAAAAACGTAAAAGAAGGCAGGAAACTTGAAGAAAATTCTCAGGCAATTCATCGACGAAAAGTTGGGAAAAGTAACCAAATGAGAGTTAAAATTGATAAAAAAATAGTATTTGAAAAATTACGAAGACGTCACTTTACAATGCAGTTTCCAATCGACATTTAAGATATTATATAAACTGACTTATCAGTCTTTCTACTGAATCTCTTCTAGAAAATCACGTGGTTCACGTGATTTGGTTTCAGAACGGTATCATACGGGCTTGAACTTGATTCATGATATGAGATTTAATCTCAAGTACAAACTTTGATTCAACTAATGTTTAATCCCCCAATATAGTTTCAATTTGGTACACAAAAAAATCAAGATTGTGCTCCTACGCATTTATCCACCTACACGAATATTCGGAATTAGTTGAGCAAGAAAATTCAAACTGAGTGCTTTCGGTTCCAAGATAAGAAACCGAGAAGAAAAAAACGATTTTCAAAATTTGATCTCTTAATGATTTTTAATTTTTACGATAGGAGTATCCTTAACTGAAAATCTTAATTGAACAAACCTGGCAGTCACTTCAATCTCAATTTCTTCGTATTCAGTTGATCCACTTTGAAATGGCTCAAACCGTGAGTAGATATGATCTATAGGTACCGTCAGTATTCTGCATATACCAAAAGTGGATCGTCCAGGAATGATCCATTATATTATGTTATATCATCATTTCTATCGTGTAATCTTTGTGTATTTATTATGTTTTTGTTTGTATTCATAAATTGGCGCTCACTTAAATGTGATTTTTACTAAAATTATTTTTTGTTTGGGAAAATATCGGACCGAATAATTCATTCAGATTTTAAAAGTTCATTCACATTGAAAAGTACTTTTTGACCATTCGAGAACTTCGAGGATATTTAGACTACATTCTATACAGTTTTTAAAGGTCAGATCGGCCAAGGTTAAAATCACGCTAAATCGTGCTCGAAAACGTCGATGATTTAAGCTTTTAGAATTCTACTCCAGAAGCTATATCCACATATTTGAAATTCACAAAAAAATCCCCAAGTGGGTCACTAAAGGTCATTTTTAAAAATTACGTAATCACCAGATGATACCGGATATCCCTCGAAGGATCTTATTCTACGATTTAAGAGATTTTGGACGATTTTCGAGAACATAGAATTTTTCAAATGCAAATAGCGGGATGATGCTTCATGGAATGTTTGAATCAGTTTTGTGAAATTAAGCTGAAACATAGTTGATTTTCTGTACTGAAAAGATAATTCGGAATTGGATTTGGTCTGACGTCAAATATTCTAGAATTATATTTGTGTTTGGTTCGAAAATTGAATGTTCGTACCCGTTCGGTATCGTTCGGATTGGGATTTTACCACCCTTGTATACTTCCTAATGAGCGTACCATTCTTAATGCAATTAACCAAACGTTGTTCAGCGAACTTAAACGGGATGTGTAAATGCAATTTAAGATTTTGCAAGTTAATTTTGTAAGAATTACCGATTCGAAGGTGGATAACCTATTTTATCGGCTAACTAGATTCGCGTTTGATCACGAATATATCCGCTCAAAAGTCAAAACGAATAAAATTTCCGCGAAATTAAAGCGCTCTAAATTTCTGAATTCATATTTAGGTAAACCGGTTTAAAAGTGCGGTTAACTCCACGTCTACCTCTAGACATAACCTGAGTCTTTTCGAGCTTGGTTACACTACTAAACATCGTGTGACGGAATGAAAACGTTTCGAAATTTAGTTTCTTTTTTTGCTAATTTCGAAATTGTTCCATAAAACAGACAAGATGTTGACCTCAGACTCGTAGTTAAAGCCGTCAGGTAATTCGTGGAGGCTATTACGGGATCATCCGAATTATGATTTAGAGTCAGAGATCAGCCGAACAGATCAGCATTTATATTTCTAAATCAATTTGCAAATATTCACGCCACTTATTAAATTGAAATGAAAAAGCCACGTGATCTTAATTATTGAAAACTATGAATTTCAAAATTTTAAAAAACGAAATTCATTGCAGTCATACAGAATGAGTCATATAGTTGAACTCGTACTGTCTTACATGGGTTTGAGCTACAGAAAACTCTGGTGTACATTATTTGCAATTATTTATAAATAATTAATATGATATAATATCATATCACGCAATTTGCGTTTGAGCCAATCCTGTCACTGTCATCGTCATATTGTGTAACGTCACGACTTTCAATGTCGGCCAAATCGAGCGATTCAGATTCTTGAGTTGAATTTGGTTCATGAGAAGTTTCAGAGATTTCTGATAAACCAGTTGAAATCGGCCGGGTTGACTCATTAATCATTCAAGTATTAGTCATGCATTATAAGCTATAATTTATAAAATCATATAAAAAGGCATGCGAAATGACTCATTTAACTGTCTAAAAGGCCATTTTTTTAAAGCTTATTGAATTGCATTCCTGAGAGAATCGAGAAAATTGAGAATCTGACTCCAGGACATAATCTTAAGAATTAATTAAATGAAATCTGGTAAGCAGATTCTTTTTAATTGAGTCGTTTACCGAGGATCAGACACGGACTTGATCAGAGTCCCTTGACCCCTCCCTTTTCAAAGAAAACGACTGTATTTATTCGAGCTATTTTAATAATTTTTTCTGGCCACTTTTGATCGATTATCTGTTGGTTAAAATGGATCCGCCCAGTTGCTTAATTTTGTTCGACTATGTAAAAGAAAATTTTCAAAAATCGCTCAATGGACTTGAAGATAATAAAGATATGAAATAGAACTCTTTCGGACGTTTTGAAATCATTCTAGAGCTATTGAATGTGTATAGAACGTTATTTATAATACATCCGTATGTTTGAACATGTTATGATAGCAGCACTATCTCAAGTGCACGATTTAGAGTGTCTTTGAAGATAATGATCCACCCAATACCCTTGGTAAATATTTCATAATAATATTCTTAGTACAATCGACAATTAACTGGCATATAAGCTGTTTTTGTACGATTTTCGGCGATATAATGTTGCTCGAAATCTTACAATTTATCGTGCCCAATTATGCCCATTATACCGGATGGCAGAGCGCAACGCAGGAAGAAACAATGTCGATTGGAAACATAAAAATCGATTGGAAACATTTCGCGTATATCGGTAACAACAACTACTTTCAATGCTGACAATCGATTTT
This sequence comes from Oikopleura longicauda, assembly GCA_004367895.1. Taxonomy (NCBI): domain Eukaryota; kingdom Metazoa; phylum Chordata; class Appendicularia; order Copelata; family Oikopleuridae; genus Oikopleura; species Oikopleura longicauda. The sequence goes on along the minus strand of SCLD01079950.1, from coordinate 5,283 downwards.
TATGTTTCCAATCGACATTGTTTCCGATGTATGTTTCCAATCATCATATATTATCATTCATATTACCTTCCCGATGGTCATTTGGCTCGAATTCCGCAGGATGCAGTATAGAGACGACGAACACCAGGAAGGCTCACGGTTAGTGTGGGTCACCCCAGTATACACGATTACCGCAACAGTATCGCATTATGCATTATACCTGGTATTTGATCATCAGTTTCTGTGATAGGTACTTCACTTGTTATCGACCCATCTTTTGTTTCTGTGTCATTATCATCATCTTTATTGCGGTTTTTCTGTGAGTGAAAAATGAGGTCTAAAATGAACATTTGTTTAATAAATGACCTTTTTGAAATTTAGGATCATATAAGGTCATCTTCGATAAACCGATTTCCTGATGTATATTCAGTATCAGTAACTTCAACCTCCTGAAAAGTATATTCTGTAATCTCACTTATCGGATAATTCTCAGATTTGATCTCTCGGTAGGGATTCTGCTCGGTCGGGGACCATCCTTAAATCCATCTTATGACGTCATCAAATATTCAAAAAATGTTTCCGATATCTAATCAAGGTTACAGATCATATAGATTACAGTAGTATGGTTATTATCGGAATATTTTGTTTAAATGACGTCACGCGTCATCAGATGGAATTTTTGGAATTTTCAGATTTCTATCAAACAAATTATCTTTCCTGTTTGAACAAGTAGCTGCTGATGAACTTGGACCTCCATGCTGTGGTTGACCTTGCGTGGTTGAGAAAAGGAAATTTCAATTTGAGTCAAATGAGCAGATGTTTGAATTTTCAGAATGTCAAGAGTAAAATTCATACTCGGATAAAGAGACCTTGACGAAAATCAGGACACGTAAGATTTGATCAATCAAAACTAGTGAAATTAGTGGATACTAAACCTTAGAGGTACGAACCAAACAACTCAAAATAAGCTCATATTTTTCAACGAGCAAAATAATCGCAACCATCCTAGTCCATTATTTTGACGAACTTGTTCAATCAACAATTGATCCATCACTTGATCAATAACTTTAATGCGCTTTACTAGATTTAGTCCACTGGTGAACTGGTCAATAGGAATTTCAGTGCCACACGAAGTGACTCAGTGGTTGTTATAACATTTTAGACGGTCAAGAACGGTTTGAGCGGTTCCTGTAGGAATGCTCTTATTTGATTGGCTGCCATCATTTGAGACACACATTTCTCCAAAATGTGGCGCCAGAGAGTCGTTTCTTAAAGAATTTGATCCAGCCGAAATTTCTATCTCCTCAAAAGAATGATTGGCTCCAGAAGATCGATCATGATTTGTCGCCTCAATCTAAACTCAAATCTCAACCAATTAAATCTCTGCAAATAAGACACACGTGATGAAGAAAGATCTTTTATTGAATTAGTAAATGAATTCAAAATGGTAAACTTTCTCACATGAGTCATCAATCATTATGACTCATTGTGTCATGTGATTGATGACTTATCGTGTGGCATGTGACGAAAGTGACGCGTGACAAAAATCAAGAATGGTTCATACACCACCAGATTCAGCCATTTTCATAGCTTCAGTCATCTCTCGAAGGGCATCCATTTCATCATCATGAGCCGCGCTCTGGTTGGTCGATTGAGATCTTGAACCTGATTGGTTTGAACTTGTGTTCATTGGTGCAGGCATTGGTGGTGGTCTTGCCAAACCTGAAACAGCGAATTATGATTGGTTGAACCACATTTTAAATATAATTGGATTTTTGTAAGATTATTTTTCACTTTCGAAATGGTTTTTAATTATCACCGAGTGACACTCGAAAAAAGTTTCGATTTCAAATTCGTTTTATTATCGTACGAAAAACATCTAAATGGTTCATTTATATAAAGGAGTCACAAATTAGAGTGAAACACCTGGTGTTGAACTTGCATATATTATAGTGGGACACTTTACATGCAAAATCATACGAAAGTGTTCCAATCTAATGTGTGAAAGATCAAGGCCGGGTGTTCCACTCTAATGTGTAACCTCTAATATGAAAAAATACAAGACATTTATTGGTGCTCAAACCAAGTTCAATGTGGACTTGATCCAAGTATAATCATCCAGCCGAAAAATCGAAATTAATTCGAAACAAACGTTTGAACAATAAAGATGAATATCTAAACGTCATTAAGGACTGTCACGTGGTCATTGGCGCGGTTGACCGCGGTTTCAAAAGTCCCAATTTTAAAATCAAAATCAGAATTTCATGCCGATGCAAAATTTTCGATTTTTTGAATTTATGAAATCGACTCGGCATAACGAATGAATATCACGCCAAAAATATTTTTGGTACCATGTTATTTCAGATCTAAAGCGGGTCATATTTGACCTCGGAGGCTCATATAACTTGTAAACTGTAACGTTATCAACAATGACGTAATAACTTACCCGGAATCATTGTAGGATCGACAATAGGATTTCTAGCAGCTGTAGATCTTGCTGAATCTGGTCTAGACATCTTTGGTGATGCACCTCCCTTGCCGATGAAATCAATCTTAAATTGTTACGTAACTATATTATGTAACTAGTGTTTTATGTCCGTACCTGTTGACAAACTTGATGATATCGTTGAAAATCAACATTATATTGTTTCATCTCGGGAATTATCTCTGTTGGTGGTCGAACATCGGCTGATCTGGACTGATTCATAACTTTTCAAGAATCTCGAAAAATGAAATTTTTGAATTTCAACAATTGATGCATATGACCTTAAATCGACCTGTATATCTAAGTGTGAGGTGTTTGGTTTGAAACTTTGAATTTTGGAACTTCCAAATGTGTTATCTTGAGCTTATTGATTTATCTGTTGCTTCTGAGTCGGCTTGAGAGTGTGTGGCTTGAATTAGAACGAAAATTAGAACGCTTTTAGTATCTAGAATGAGACTCTTAAGTCTCATGTGGTTTCAAGGTCATCATTTTAAGACGTATACGTTGAGCTTATTTGAATAACCATACTCCTATTATATCGAGCTCCCCGAACCAGAGTCAATTTGTACCAAGACCAATCAAGCCGTTGCTTAGGTCCATGATCTAAATTTTGAGACCTAGATAATGCCCATATGAGGTCATCAAATGTCAGCTGTCTATATAATATATATGACTAATACATTTATACGATATCACAATGTTCATATCTTACAATTATATTTATCTTAAACAGATACAAGTCTGAAATAGCCCGTAATAAAACTTGTGAAATAAGGTATTTTCACATAATTATGTAATTAGAAATATAGATTTTTAGACCACTAAGTATCTGTTATGTAACCACCCTATTGGTTCACCAAATGTAATTTATCTCCTACCGTGTTGAGATAAGTGTGCCTCTAGTGGATTACCTGCCGAGTTAAAAAGTGGATAAGTTCCTTTAGTGGGTTATTTTTGAATGATTTAGTTCTATCTCATGTTCTTTAATGATTCTAATATATCCCACAAGGCGGTTCGATAACAATACGGTTTTTTTCTTTAACTCGGTTGGAGTCCAACTCGGTGGGCGACCAGCTATTAACATGAGTTAAGATTAGAAACGTGTCTAAACCGATTTCAAAGCTATATTAACGTAAATTAGTTCGAGAATTTCATCGAAAACCGATAACTAGAATCCGGAATTTTCTGGAACATTCTAGAATAACCGGAAACATGGTTGATAAACCGTAAGATTATTTCGGAACGAACGGAACTCAAATGTTCCAAAAAATGTTTAGAATCGATCCCAATTTTGAACCTTTATGAAGTTTTTTTTCCACAAAACTGACAAATTATTATTTCTTTGACGTTGTTCAAGTTTGAACATTTCGATTCAATAAAATACAGGTGATTAAAAAATGTTCCATTCTAAAAATCTAGAAGGTCAGTCGCCAACGATCGAGCGGTTTGTAGATCAGACTATCGGATATTGCGTGGATTCCACGGATTGTTGGATCGTAACGAATTCTAATCTACGGATTCTAATAAAATCATTCCCTCAGTTAGGGATGATGACGGGCACGGGTTCCGCTAATCTTAAAAATCTTACAATCTTCACAAATCTTACAAAATTCAAGAAAATTACCAATTCGATAATATTTAGACTCCAAATCATTGCATTTAGCTGGTCGGCTCAAAAACCGTTTAGAAATTGGATTATTCATATCTGGTTCATCACATGATCAGTTCACGTGATCATAAGATGATTTGGTTATGATGAATCATCAACTTCCAATGCAAATCGATTTATGTATAGTCATTTTGATGCTACGAAATTTTTCGGGTAAGTTTTTGCAACATAGGTAAAAATTCTCATGACTATTTCGAAATTCATCCCTTTTGAGATCATTGTTCTGCTTTTTTCCAAGAAAGCAGTCGGTTCTGGTTCTTCCGTCAACTTCATTGCTTCATTCATAACCTTCTGAATTTCTTCTCTTTGCTTTTTATAGCTTAAATATAAGTCAGTTGCTAATAAATGCGGACGGATATTGACGAAGGGGCCCATTCACTGCGGGAAATACTCCAAAGCTGGATAATATATCTAAAGTCGAGGCAAATAGTCCTTAGGACTTCTTAGGTGACTAAAAGTGGACAACTGATTATATTTTTGTCTCGTGAAGTATGTGATTTCCCAGATTTCGAAAAATCTAAATCTCTAAAAGATTGATTATTATTCGTGCTTATTCAATAGAAAGTGCGTGGTTTGATTCAGATGTCTTAATTTGAAATAAATTTGTTCCCGACTAACGCCGTATCGGTCATTTGGGGTCAAGTTTAGTGACCTCAAACGACCTGGAGGAGTACATATTTTGTAAATCGAAGTCATATCGAGCCTTCGGAGTTTAGAATTATATTCCGTCCGAAAACTAACTAGTTTAAAAATGCGCCATCATCAACCAATCAGCTGCTTGCAATTTTCGTGTCAGTATTATAATTAATTTTAAATGCGGCAAAATCTGATGTTAGGATTAATTTCAAGTAATATCGTGCATTTACAGCGCGTACGAAGTACAGATCAGAAAAACTGGGACAAAAACGAGGATTGATTAGGAATGAGATCTAAGACTAAGAATCAACGGACCAATCGGAGGAACTCATTTGATTGGAAGATTAGGAAGAGCTTATAAATCTTTAGACTATCGAAATATCGTTTCATAACGTTGTTTAATTCGTTTCTTCAATGGGACTCGACCGAGATATTTCGGAGAATTAGGAAAGTTCTCGAAACAAAATTTTGATGTGTTAGTATTATAAAGTGGGTCATTTTAGACCCAAAGAAC
>SCLD01079949.1:0-14897 GCA_004367895.1 Oikopleura longicauda | reverse complement strand
AAGGACATACATTTCGCCGCGGAAAAACGCTGAGCACGAGCCATGAACTTGAGTCCTGTAATCGTATGTCATTGAAATATCGTAACTTGGTTCTCCGTCCGAATCAATTCGCAGTGGTGGGTTGTCATTGACTGTTGTCAGTACAAGTACCGATGTTTTATCTTCACGGCAAATGTACGCTTTACACGGACATCCATCGGGGCATCCGTCTTTACATGGACATTCGTCATGGATTTCTTCATATGTTTCTTCGCACGCGATATGACAAGCAGTATCGTGAATTCCACACTCAACAACGCAACGTTTCTCCTGTTCAGCGGCAGCCGAAGCGCAGTCAAAGTATTCAATTGAGTCTTCAGGGACAACACAGTTGCAAATCGGGTTCTTGCAGCTTTTACATCCGAGTGGGCAGTTTGCCAGACACGGACAGTCTTAAAAGTATGAATCAAACTACTTTGTGGAATAAATACTGTAACTTACTATCATTGCATTCTGCAAGAATACGGCTACAATCACCCATACAAATCAGATCACTGCCACAACCACTGAAACAATCCATGTAGTCTTGTTGGCAAGCATTGATACACTTTCCTCCCAGATCGGCGTTACTTAACATAATATTTAACAAATAAAAACGAATTTTGTTCAACTAACGGACACGCGTCGTCGTCGAAACTTGGAGTTAGTCTTGATAAAACATGGTACGGCGAGTGATCTGCTGTACTTTGATTTGTTTCATCCAAACAACTGACTGCCGTAAAAGATAAGTATAACAACTTCATTGTCACTTTTTCAATAACACTCTGTACATGGCATAAATTTCAGCATTATTTTATGCCGAACACACACATGTGTGGTATTCCCACAAATTTCTATAATCATCCGAATGGCATGATTGTTACGAAATAGGCCAATCAGTTAAACATGTTTGAAACTTAACAACTAGTGAAATGACGTTCGAACATATTTTTTTACTTATGGTTGAAACAGTTAACGATATACTAAATTAATCATTGACACAGATGTACGCTTTACTATACTGTTTGAATAATCAGCTATATTTTATGAGGGACTAGTCATCGCACGCACGCTGGCCTCAGATTTCTAGAGTGAATACTACAATGAAAAAAGAGTATTGAGATTATCGAGAAATATATAATTGTCGTGAGTGCCGGGCCCGTCGGGTAGAGCAGTGAAACATCCTAGTTAATCCGAGAGCGAGGAATTCGAGCCGACTAACAAAATGAGTGAGATTGACGAAATCTTAGAAAATTTGGATGTCCTTGATTTGCGCGAACTGGAAAGTAGTTTACGTGGAAGTAAAATATCAGTCGACGACAAGTACGTATAATTGTAGCTACAACCCAAGTAAAGCGGGATTAAAACATAGTACACTCAACATCAAATCCACGCAATCATGGCTTCACGAACGAATGCAAAACTCGACCAACCAACAATGCGTACCAACGGCGCTACTTGAACGAGAAAAAGAAACTGAAGAGCGAATGCGAAAGCGCAAAGAGCAGGAAGAAAAGCGACAACAGTTGTATGAAGAAGAAAAGAATGAACCGTCACGTAGTGAGATCAATGAGCTCGAGGAACTTTTTGAACGGGACACGATAAAATGCGAAAATCGCTTTGCCGCCATGCCTAAAGGGTACTGTAAAATCAGTAGAACATTAAAGCGCAAGTCAAAATTCAGATCGTTAAAAACAAAAACCGGTCGTCGGCGAAATCGAAAGAAGTACGTGAAAAAGTATACCGATTTGGATACGATGATGCTTGACTTGAAAAGTGGCGTAGTAAAAAATGTCGACTTCAGTGACTTCAGGAATGCGTTTGCTTTCCAAAGATTGCCAAATTTTAATCCGTCACGATAACCAAGAAAAACGCACCAAGATATATATCGCTGGTGGATATCGAGCGCGTTCTGTCTCATGAAAGTACATTGTCAAACGTGGCGAAAGTGACACTGGCTAACATGAACATTTCCGATGTCAACATCCTGTCCAAAATGGTCAATAAATCCCGCGCGCTAACAGGTGGCTCATCCAATTGTGTACGGTCCAGCCCTAATTGTATTTGCGGCTTTAGAATTGAACTTGACGACAAACAACCTAGATGCGGGCCAGATATGTCAACTCCTTCAAATGGCCCGCGATTCGCCATCACTCACCACCATCAGACTTGGGCCACAACTGCCTCGACGAACGCAGCATGACGAGGAGCGAATCTTGGCCCAATTAAAATTGACTAGACTGCGTCGATTTGAGCTGGAGTGGCGAATTGTTCATGTTCGGAATGAGGCGGAGCGGCATTTGTTACAATGCATTTGAACGAAATGCCATTCTCACACATAAAATGCCGTTTGTTGCTGTTGTTGACGCTGTTGTGACAACAATACAGCCTTATGCAATTTGTCCATAAATCAACATGAGGCACACTTTATTGACGTGACTCCCACGGTCGCAATTGCACAAAGTCAGTTTTTGCGTTCGATTATGTGAATATTGGTGGGCGTCACGCTGCGTTTTTATCTGCAAAAAGTGTTTATTGCCCAGTCGACTGCATGAAGCCGTAAGAATCGTTAACAGATTAGTCCGGCGATAAGTCAGACTGCGATAGCTAAATAAATAGTGATTTTGTTTGCCAAACTGATACCCACCGTGGATTAGCACGCGAAACCATCATCATCTGGAAAGTTGTTCATCCCCTCGTGATTTTTGTTTTAAGATCATGTCGCCCCAATCAATTAATTTTCACTGTTGCCAATTAGCCACTAAAATTGAGATTTTTTTATGGTCAGTGCATCCCTCATTTTCTAGGGTTGCGTAGAGGGGTGCGAAGTTAATTGTCGGCTAATTTGGAGTGCTAATTGGAGTCAGTCAGATAAGTGACGTTCTATCGGCCACAAAAATTAGCAGAACCACTTCACGGTACACAGTCGAATGGGCATTTACTCAGAAAATGACTGGCCCCGCTTTTCAAAACAATTGAAACACTTTCTCCAAATTCAGCCTAATTTTGTTTCTATTCAATTAATTCCCAATCAAGCTACCGGATTAGTGGATGACGAGCACTTAGACGAACATTAATGGGCCGCCATTGTCCAGTTTGTATGTTATCAAAACTGTGTAGTCGCCTTTTGTCATCAAACGGGACAACAACCAATTTAACAAATTGTGTGCCCGCTAAGTAGTCGTTTAGTCCAAACATGTGAGTCCGTGCCAACGTGAGCCAACGTGAGCTGTGTTGCCTGTGTGCTTGCGGTGTGCGTTCACTTTTTGTATCCAAAACCGGAAACGTGCGTTGTTCATAGCGCGAAATCAAACAAAGCAACAAATAAAGCTGCACTGATCAACTATGGGCGCGCTATTATTATACTTTCGAGTATTATTGCATGAGTCGTGTGTGTGTCGCACGCCACGTGAGCCACATATGTTGCGCACAAAGAAAATGTTGGATCAAAAGTCGGCGCAAAAATCCGCGAAAAGTTAAACATCAAAACCACACTAACACTATCGCAAATCGGATAGATTATGCATTTGACGCAGCAACAGGTATAAAACAAACGTGAGGTTTTATAACCGCGTGCGTTTGATCTGATACACACACATCGACACAGAGACAGCGTCAGTTTGTTCAAACATTTATTTCCCATGTCCTATATCCGGTTTCTCCTCATTTACGACTTCCTTCCTCTGCAATGGCTGAATTGGTGGGGTTATTTGCATATTGAGATGGCAATCTTGACACTCAATCTTCATTCTCATCACAGGCATCCACCCCGCCGAGAGTTGATGGTGTAATCAAGATTTGTTCGACGAAAATGATACTTCAATCATTATGCATCCACCTCACTCCTAATCGGATTGAAATGCGGGTCAATAAGGAGGTGGAATTGCATTCAGGTGCGTCTTTGTGCTTTCACAAAACGCATATAAGTGATAATTGGTACCGAATCAATTTCCACACTATAGCTCACCTGTCCCTTTGTTGACACCGACCACGACCTCCTAAATTTGAAACTGGTTTTTGTGCAACACAAAAAGGTCACCTAGTATAATAATGGAACGCGCCGATTACACGGTCGAAGTCAAATTCAGTTCTAAATTCGCTCACCTAACGCTCGTCGTGACTCTCTCAGAACAATAACTAAAAACAATAAAAAGTTAACGTCCGTCTAAATCAAGGTGTTCGACGAAATCAAGTAGAAAAAAGTGAAAATAAATGGTCTCTAAAAGTACACGCCTAAGTAAGTGCCACACGCACGCTTATTTTTTAGCGAGGATAAATATTTTTTCATACTTCCTGGCGATGGACTTCGAATTTAACTTGTGCACTTCTAATTAACGTCGGCCCGGTTCACCGGAACATCGACGTAGTAGTGGACTTCAAAAGCAAACACAGTATGACGTCCGCTGGACACAACTGCCCATTAGAGACAAGTTCACACGACACGACACACCAGACATGAAACGGTGTGCTTCCGATTGCCGTAGTCTGATGTCTCTCAGTGTTTCCGTCAGTTGTGAGCAATCGATACCGAGCCACTCACATGCTGTGCTGGTCATTTATGGCCTTGATGGGGCCTAACTTGATCAAAATTTGAGATATACAATAACTCGACCATCCAATAAAATGCAAAAGCAAACAATCAGCACGAGTCTGAAGTTGATGCTTATCAACAACTTTCAATTCAATCCCGGCTCTCATAAAAAATTAACCTGTCACCACGAGCCATGCTGGGATGATGCACAACAGCGCACTCAGGGAGAGTAACTTTTCCGGGAAGTCACAATTGTTCTCACTTTCAAACTGGGCGCCTAAGTTGACTCTCGGGCGCCATCACTCTCAACGAAAAAATCGGATATGCTATAAAACACGCGATTTCACTTTCCAAAGCAGTAAAAGTTTTTGAATTTACAAAAAGTAACGAATACCCCCAAAAAAGAGATATGTGCGATTCATTTGACGAAGGCTATGGCTCCGATGGCCGACGCAGTCCGATTGCGCAAGACAATGAGAAACTGATTCAAAATGACTGTCGCATGTTCAAAGAGAGATATCGCATTGACAAACTCCTCTCGAATTCGGCTAATGGGATCATCTACACGGGCGTGCGCAAATCAGACGGTGCGCGATGCGTGGCGAAGCAAGTACCACGTGGCAAAATTGGCGCCTATGTCGAACACGACGGCCGCCGCATTCCGCTGGAGTTTCACTTGCATTTGATTGCAACAGCAAACGGCATACCGGGCATGGTCGAAGCGTGGGAGTGTTTTGAGCGGCACACAAGCTGGGTGCTTGTCATGGAAAAGCCAAAGCACTCAACCGATCTGTTCGAGGTGTTGGCCGAGTTGGGAACACTGCAAGAGCAAGCAGCGAGCATTATTCTGGCGCAAATTATCGACACAAGTGTAAAACTTGAACATGCCGGCATTTTCCATCGCGATCTCAAAGATGAGAACATTTTGCTGGATGTGACAACGTTGAAGACAAAATTGATTGACTTTGGCTGTGGCGATTTCCACACGACGCAAACGTACGACAAATTCAGCGGCACCATCCAATTTGCACCGCCCGAAGTCCATCTTGGACCATATAAAGCATCGCCTGTGACGGTGTACTCGATTGGCGCCCTGGCCTATACAATGTTGGTCGGCGATGTGCCGTACGATACACGAGACGATGTTGTTAGTGGACGACGTAAGAAGGTTAACTGGCGCGAGGGATTGTCAGTTGAAGCCGTTGATTTCATCACTGCTTGCATGCGAGCCAATCCAGCACAGAGGCCGAAACTGAACGAGCTGATGGGACATGCACTTGTCCAACAACTGTAACTTTATTCATCGATGAGATGTTATATGTATATACTATGCAACAAACTACAGATAAAATAAACCAACCACTTAATTTAATCGGTCAATTCTTCAATGCTGTTGTTATTGTAGGCGCCTGACTTGTTCGCCTTGACTTATTCAGCTTTAACTGACGTAGCCAAGTGATGGATCAGTGGCATATGGATAAACTGCATTTGTTTTCGTGTCACTAAGTCATACATAATAGAAACAAGCAGATGAATATAAAGACCGGGACTAGGACACAATGTGTTGACTAAACATGATACCGTTGTTGACTGTAATCACATGTGCCAATGCATTTGGCTACATGACCAATACCGATGTGAATCAACAAGTAGCGCGTTGCCTGACCGCCGTTAATATTTGCAAGGTAAAGTGCTTGAGCGATCAACACAGGTAAGGCTGAGTGTAAAAGAGACTAAAAACGGTAACTAATTAGCCACGATGATATGGTCACACAGTTGACCTTGCTTGGCCAGGCCTATCACAAACTTGTCGCCCATCAGGTCACTGGCCAAGCCAAATTAGAATTCTGTCGCGCCTGCCTAAATGAAATGTTCACGTGGGAGCAATCGTGCTTGGAAAAGCTCTACAATAATGACTTTTTCTGGGATTGAGTAAACTGCAAATTCAAATTGCGTATGAATGAGTGAGTGTTCGTTGATTTAAAAATAAATTGGCAGTTTGGTAATGTGTGTGTGTTTTTGTCAGTGTATTTGATGTGGTGAAAGTGTGCTATCTGAACTCATCGCCCGACGACGATTCAAACCCATAGGCTGGCTTGTCCATTTTTCGCGTTCGACACGATCTAATTTACGATTTTATGAGTTTTTTGGTCATCCCTGTTTTTTATCATACCGTTCGGGCCGTCGCCGCTGATGCTGACTACTGCTGCTGTTGCTGTTGGGTCGTCGCGGTCCTTTTTGATCGCGTTTGATGATGCGCGTTGATGGCCGTGGTGAAATGTGAAATGTTAGGCTTGACTCTTCTGAATCTGAAAATGACACACAACGAGTGTAATAAAATTGAAGAAGAGCAACACACGCTTAGTACCTGATTCGGTGCGTATCATATGATGCTCGGGCGTGACCGGATGCTCATCTGAATCATCTGACACCGTATTGCCATGCTCATCAGTAGATGATGATGGCATATTAATTGTCGGCGTCCGGCGCAGCTCGACCCGTTCACCCTTGAAGTAGCGCTCCTTGCTCCTTTTGAATTTTATAGTGAGCAAAGAGAATGACGTTGTCGGAATCGTGTACGAACCTAGGCGACATGCGATCAATGCGCCGCTGCTCGTCCAGTGACGCTTGTAAATCGGACTCATCGAACAGGCCCTGCTCATAAACATGCTCCTTTTCAAGGGTCTCGGCGATTGAGTGTTTCGCCGCTGAATTTAATCGTGTTTTTTCGAGTTACTTAAATTAAGCCAACTGTACCTAAAGTCGTTTTACGCTGGCCCCGTTTGTTCTTCTTCTTGTTCTTCGTTTGATAGCCCATCTCGTCCTCGTCCTCGCCACTCTCATAGGCGTACGCTTTCAACGTGTACGTATTGTCGTGAATGGTCAACGCCGCATTGCTACGCGTTTTGGTGATGCCACCCTCTTGGCCCCGTTTCTCGGGCGTCTCGCCATATTGACTGAAAAAGAAATGAATTAAGTTCTATTTTACCACTAATCTACATTAAATCACACACGTAAAAGCAATAAGCGTATAATTGATAAGCTAATAAAGTAGCAGGAGCTCTGGGTTTACCTGGACTTTTTAGCTTTTGGTTCACTTAAAAAAGACAAAAATCGAATTAATTAATTATATTTTTACAAAAAAAACTCACTCTAGACAATGAGCCGTCAACCCGCTAAACGCATTCTTCTTCGCCCGACGCGCCTGGCGCATTGGCGAATCGCGATAAATGGCGGATTGGTCAAGTCCCCTCAAAGCCGCCATCACTTTTGGCACTTTTCGAATTTTGCCATGATCGGTGGTGATGATGCCATGCTCCGGGTCGCAAATGATTTGGGAGACATTAGAAGATTCATCACCAGTGGCCGAGTCATTCTCGTCTTGACACAGCTCGATTTGCACGGGTCCATCCATGACTTCGATTGACGTTTTCCTTGAACTTACTTTTATCCCAATTAAAGCATCAGTAACTAACCTAGATGGGAACTCGTGATACTGAATGACGGGTGAGGCTGCGTGTTTACTCGTCAAAACCGGTGACGAATGTTGCTCTTGTTGTTGCTGCTGATGATGATGATGATGACGGTGGTAGTTGTGTTTCTTGGGCGTTTTGAAGGTAGTCTATTTTGGGCCCGGTTGTTTTACACATGCTATAAGACAAAACTAATGCCAATAAAAATACTGGAAATAAAACACACTTCAAACAACACTAAAGAAAGGTTCAAACCGGCTTGCCTGATCGCCAAAATGGATCATCTGCTCGGGCGTGGCCTCATGCTCCAAACGCAGCTTAGGACTGTCTTGGCTCATCGGACTTTCGCTGGTTGTCGCTGGTGGCGTTTTCTTATCCGCCCGTCTCAACTCAGTATACTTGCTCGTTTTTGGCGACACCAGAATCGCGCTCATCACCGGCGGCGGCAGTGGTGAATCGAAATTTGGCTTGGGCTTGTCCATCAGCATCTGCTTGGGCACGGGCGTGAACCGGGGCGTCACCAGCTCGTGGCGCAAATTGCGCAGCGTTTCGACTTGACGCTTCTCGCCATAGGCCGTCTCCATCATTGCCTTTTTCAGCGCTGGCGATCGCGATGAAGCATTTTCAGCCTCGTCCAGATTCAGCGGCAAGGGCGGTGGCTTTGGCGATTGTTCAATGGTCGGCTTCAATGTCGTAATGATTGGCGATGGGTGTGATTGCTGATGGTGAACGGATTCAGATGTTAATAATTGTTGCTTCGAGCAGCTACTGGTGCCCAGCTGATCAAGAACGCCCATGACGGATGGATTGTAGGTGCCCTTGGCCGGGGTTGATTTACGTTTCAATTGATCCTTCTTGTCTTGCTCCAGCTGCTGTTGTTGCTGCTGCTGCTTGTTCGTATCAAGGGTCGAGCTCAGCTCGGTGGGTATATTCTGAACTTTAGCCTGTAACATCTCCACCTCATCCATCAACGAATCATTGCCCATGCTCTCGTGGCTGACTTTGCGCGATTTGACGCCGCCATTTTGAAACATCCAATCCTCGCCATCATCCAACAGTGGCTCCTCCTCCTCCTCTTCAACGTCGTCCTTCTTCTCAAACGAGCTCTCGACTTTGGTGTCGCGATAAGGCGCCTCTTTTTTGACTTGCTCGACCGACAATTCCGAGTCTGGCTCAGTCAGTACACTTATCGGCATTGGCGATGGGACTGGACCAGCGTTGAACTCGTCAAGTCGATTCAGAAACCCGTCGATTCCATTCGGAAAGAAGGCCTCGCAACTCTTCATGACACGTTCAAATTGATGCCGTTTCCTGTCCAGGCAACGTTGATGCTTTTCCGAAGCCACATGAGCGTCTTCATCGTCAAACTTCTCGTCACAAATCTCGCAACTGCCCGCTTTTGCCTTTTTGGCATTCTTTTTTCGACTTTCACGTTGCTTCTTATCATACCCGGCAAAAGGGCACCCGTCATTGTCGACGGCTTCAATCTTCAATATTGGCAGTGGCATATTCTCGACAAACGACGGGCGCAATATCCCCGCCACATCGTCAATGCGCAAAAAGGGTTTAATCAGGGGGCGCGGCTCAGGCAGTGAAATGGCCTGTTGCCGCTCTCGCTCGACCCGTTTCGAGTTTGACGACGAAGTCGGGCTCAGGTACAGTTTATGCGGCGTCTTGTACTGGGCCGGTTTTGGCGAGGATAGCGAATCTTGGTTTGCCTTTTTATTCTGCAGGCACCAGCGTTTGACGAGCTTGACAAAATGATCCAGTTGATAGTAGCGTGGACAGTGGCCCTTGTCCCGTTTTGAGCTGCTTGTTTTAACGACAGCAGCTGTTGGTTGTTCAGTCTTCTCCATTGCGAGTCGAATTGATCGTTGAGCGCGTGATTCTGGGCGTGTTGGTTTGGTGGGTGAAATGGTGATTGGCGAGGGTTGATTCGTGGTGGTGTTGGTGGTGCCACCACTTTTGGAGCATTTTGACGCATCAACGGTGACGACATAGTTGACGGTTGGCGTCAGGAAGTCTTCAATGCGAATGCCCAACTTGCCCAGTAACTTGGTTAATTCACCATTGCGATAAAGTTGGGCCCTTTTGACTTCACTCTCGATGAAGACGGATTGGCCCTTGAATTGGGCAACTACGCTACGCTGTCGCGACTGAGACATCTCATTTTTCCTTAAATTGGGTTTTTCAAGTTCAAAAATCCTTTTTTTTCAAGTATTTTTTTTGTCATTTTGTTTTTTTCGGGTCAAATGTGTTTTTTCGGTGGTGGTGGTGTTGGGGGAGTAAAGAAGGGAGTAATGTTTTTCTGTTTGTTTGTGAACTCGAATATGTGGTGGTGTTGGACAGAGGAGAGATATGCTTATTTTCATATAAATCGTGTGTATGTGGGGATGGTGGTGTTGGTGTTTAAACTGGGGGAGTAATAAATGGTGTTTCCTGTTATATATATATATATAAATGTCAGTCGTATTGGGGCTTTTACTGTTTCGCAATGTGTGCGTCGTGTGTATGTGTGTGTGTGAGTGGTTGGGTTCGAGGGTACTACAATTATTAGAGTCAAAAATATCATGCTCCACTTTTATCATTTTAATAATAATTAAAAACAGCCGTAAATCGATATAATATTAATTTTTTTGAAAAAATAGTCTAATAATAATTAATTAATTTTAATAACGCCGCTAATTTCGAGTTTAAAATTGAGATACAGTATATAGATAATAGAGTGATGATGTTGTCAAACGTGTGTGTATGTGTGTTAATAATAATGTAATTCAGTTTTTTCATATATTTATTTTGTATTTATGTTTTTTTGACCTTGAACAAATAAAAAGGGCAGTGTCTCAGATCTATATCTTCAGTATTATTTTTTTTCTTGTTTTTTGTCGTTGTGGTGGTGGTGGTGGTGTTGTAGTGGTGAAAACATCAAAAAACGTGTATTTATATATGGTGAATTCTTTTGGTATTCTGCTATCTATGACTGAGTCTCATATCTCGTTGTTTTGTTGTAGTTTTGGTTGCTTGGTGTGTTATATTTCTTGTTTTTTTTTCAAATTCGAATTTATCCGTTCATCATATCATCATTACAGTTTGCGCAGTGATAACTTCAGCCGCAGCCCACCGCCGGCACCCTCGGTACAGGGCGAACTTGAATTTAATTTTTAAAAATTTTAAAAAATATTTTAATTAATACCTCTGCCACTCTTGCTTCTTCTGGCGTTTCTTCTTCGACGGTGGCACGGCAGAAGTAGCAGCCACCACATCACCCTTGTAGCCAAACTCGCCGACTTGAGCGGGGCTGATTGGATAGTCCAACTTGGCATAGCCAATCATTACCCCGTCACCACCTTGCTCCTTGATTACGTAACTCTCGGCGGTCGGGCTGGCGATGCGCGGGTCGATTTCTGAAAATAAATTTTAATTATTTTAAAAATATTTTAAATAAAATCAAACTTACGCTGTTTCTTGCGCTTCCGACTGTTGGCAATTGCCGATTGGTAGTATCGCATTTTTTCCGCTTTTTCACTGATCATATGCCGTCTGACGTATGCCTCGTGTGAGATGTCCTCGTCCTCCTCTTCCTTGATCGTTTCGGACCTTTAAAATAATTTTATTAATTTTTTTAAAATATTAATTAAACTCACGTTTCATCAGACCGATAGCCGGGCACGTCGATGTTCTTGTATTTTGGCATTTCAATCGACGTGATCAGGCTACTGGGCGGCACGACGATTTGATTGAGACTGTCGCCGCGGTGCTGGATTTGAAATTAGGTTTATTTGAAAATATTCTAGAATATTTTTACCTTTTTGTCTTTCTTGCCACGCTTCTTCTCCCGTAAGAGGTCAACATGGCCGCGTTTTGAATTTGGCTTCTTTAACAAGTCAAGTCGCATCCCGGGATCAACCTCGTGCAGGATTGTCGTCAATCTCACCGACAGTGGCTAAATTTAATCATGATTATTCACGAAAAATTCATTTTTAAATATTTTAAATTGACTAAAAACGCCCCCAGGGCAAGTTTTAAAATTTCAAAAACTCACCACACTGCGCGGCGTCGACAAGACATGGTGGTAGGAGTGATCCAGCCGGCCGATAATTGCGCCTTCATGTCTCCCTGTCTCGCCGACAACTACATCTTCGTCTTTCCTTCTCACTATTCGCTTCTTCTTTTTCTTTGTCCAGACGCGCGATCTAGCACATGTCTCTTCACTACTTTCTTCTTCTTTTTCTTCTTCTTTATTTTTCGCCAATTTCTTTTAAATTTTAAAAATTAAAAAATATTTTTTTTAAATAATTTAAAAATTTACCATTTTCTGTTTGTCACACTGTTGGATGCGCCTGAGCAGCCAAATGCGTCGGCTTTCAATGGTCGTTGATTTCTCCTCTTCTGCCTTTTCCCGCGCCCGAATCTGCTTGTCGCTTTGGAATTTGACTTGAAAGTCTTCTTCATTTTCCGACTCGTCCGTTGTCTCGCAGACTGACGAGCTCGGTTGGTGCGGTGGTGGTGCAAGGGGAGGGAGCTGGGCACGTTCTTTTGGTGTTACACCGTCCAGATGCTTCAAATAATTATTTATAAAATTTTTAAAATTTTTAAAATATTTTTTAAAGTACCTGATACTGCCCAATGCGTCGAATCTTTTTCAGCTCAGCTCTACCAGCAAACGACAGCGGATCCATCAACCTGGTTCGAATCGTCAAAATGCGCTCGATTAATTGGGCGGCGCGGCGTTGATTGCATAATGCTTGCATTTGGCTCTTTTCCAGCGTCACCAGTTGACGTTGTTTCGTTTCGCTACTTTAATTAATTTTAAAAAATATTTTTTTAAATATTAAAAAACCTTGAATCTTGAACCGGTTTCGCGATCTGCTCGTGACTGACGGGCTCGTCAATCCGATCATCTTGATGTTGGCTAATCTCCATTTGGATGATCTCGGCATCGTCATCGTCGTCATCCGACTCGGGATTCTCGGATTCGACCGAGTCAATGCCGGATGATTGGGTCGAATTGCCATTTGGATCGTAGAACTTGGAATGTCGCGAGTTGTTTTCGTCCTATTTATTTAATTAATTAAATTATTTTTAAATTAATAATCACCTTTTTAGTGGTCCCATTTTTCGTCTCCTTCTCTGCCCCACCATTCAAATAGCTCTGGCCGACTTCTTGTCCATTATTATCAATGCTGCATTTTAATTTAAATTAATTTTCAAATTTTTAAAAATTTAAAGAACCTTTTCTGGCGGCCATAGAATGAAAGTATCTCGTTATTGATGGTCTCGTCCTTTTTCCACGAGCCTTATTTAATTTATTAAAAATTAATTTAATTATTTTTATACAAACCTGAATCGCCCGACTGGACCGGTTTAAAAAGTTTCAGCGGATTTGTCGATTTTAGTGGTGTGTCTAGTATTAGTTTGAAGTTTTTAAAAAATATTTAAAATTATTTATCTAAGGACCTTCATCATTTATCTGCGGTTTGCCATTGTGTTTCATTGGGTTCATTGTTTTATCATTGTATATTGGCATTCACCAGCTTCAAGCCCAGCCTTTTGCTCAGCCAAGCTGCTGCTACACCTGCTGTGTGTGTTCTCTAATTTACTGCTTATTTTTTTAATTTGAAAAATTCTCAAAAAAACCTTCAAAACTTCATAGGAATATGTCTGTTCTCTGTTTGAAGGGGGTTGATTCTCAGGACCGGTGATGAATCGTGGAATGAAAGTCTGTGTCAGCGTTCAATCTCAGGTTATCACGATCCCGATTATTTGGTTTTTCTCTAGAAAGTCAAAATCAGTATTTATATATTTTGTGTTTTTTTTCGGAACGATATTATTACTTTAATGTGTGGAGTGTACAGAAAAATTAATTATGGTTTTTCAAAAAAATAAGATGATGCTGGAAAGTAGGAGAAGTGATAGTTATGTTGGTGGTGGTACACACACTTTAAGATAGAGCAAGAGAAAAAACAGTGGTGTTTTTAGGACTATTTTTTGGGGGGTTTTTAAAGCACAGTATATTTCTTTTGTTTTTTTGATATGATGTATAGTTTGGCAGTGTGTAGTTTGTTGTTAACTTAATTCAAGTTTCACTTTTGATTAATTCTTTCGCCGCCAAAATATCCTTCTCCTCGACAATCGACGTCAACCGGTGCAGCGTGTTGTAGCGGCCCTTGCTCTTGTTGCGTACTTTTCGCGGGCTTTAATTAAAATATTATTAATAAAAATTTAAAATAAATAAAATAAAACATACCTATTGTCTTCCGGCTTCCTCACGGGTGATTGCGCATTACCAGCGCCATTACCACCAGGTCGGTACAGATCTTGCAGCGTTTTACCGGGCGCCACCTTCAACCGTTCAGCCGCTGACGAGCGCGCCGTTTTGTCATTGCTGCCGATTGAGCGCAACAGAAGCGACTTGAAGTTTGCCGAATTTGTCTGAAGCGCGAAAATAAGGGTAAGTAAGTTTCTCTTATAGTAGTTGTTCAATAATTCCCACGCGTCACACGCTATCCCTAGCTGTAGAGAGACAGAGCTAGGGTCCTTCTCTCTCTCTCTCTCCACTTTTTTTTCTCTTTTTTTCGCGCTCTTTTTTTCTCTTATTTTGTGTGTGTGTGTCTGGGTCCAACAAACTGAGAGCGAGAGAGAAAAGAGAGAGCGCAGTGAGAGAGTAGGGAGAAAGAGAGAGAGATCCTCCTCATCTCATTCATACATATCACGACACACGGGCGCGAGTAGGTGGTTACCACACCCACGCACTACACTAGACTGACACAGCCTCAAAAGAGTAGTCTGTCCAGTATATTAGCTCGTGGTGTTTCTAAAGGCTATCACGGTTAGGGCGCAGTGGTGGCGGTGGTGGTGGTGGTGGCTTATGGATT
>SCLD01079843.1:0-14900 GCA_004367895.1 Oikopleura longicauda | reverse complement strand
GACACTTGTTGTTGTAACCAACCTTTATTAATAAACTTAGGTCTCTCCTTTTATTACAAACAACTGGTTGTTTTCTTGCAAGCAGTAGATTTGGTCACGTGGTGACTGAAGTTCACACAGGAGCCCTTCCTCGAAGAATACGAAAGACCGGGTAACAACATTATACCCAAAAGTAAGTCCAATATATCATCGCGATGGCTGAAATTTCGTCTAATAGTCGACAACTATTAGATAAAATAGTGTTAGAGGGAAAGCTTTATAAGCTTGATAAATCCCAAATTAAAAGCGTAAAATGTGTTGAAGGATGGATTAATGGTTTCGTTAGTTCATTCGATAGTATCGATAAAAAGGTCATTGAAAACCATCAATATTTATGGCGAAAAGGCGATAGTAATATCGCAGAAGCGCCTGAATATGGTGTTTGCGCGAATCTGCAGCATTTATTATGGCTGATAGATCATGAAAGAATAGATAGAGCTATGTGCGGGATAGAATTAGGCGATTGGGTAGCTATGAAAAAGCTTAAAGCTTTTCATTATGAATCCATTCCTAAGGATGGAAATATTCCAGAAATTCTAGCAACGGGAGTTATGGAAAAGAGGGCGCTAGATAAAACTGTAGCGTTCCTTACAAATAAATTATATATAGATTGTACGGATCCAGGATCCAAGACTCAGAAATATTTTTCTGAGTATACTAAAAATATCATCGCGATGAATCGGTTGCACACTAAAATGGATAATTACATGTTTGATTATGTAAAAATTCCCTTCAATGACGGTCATCACATGTCTTGGCCAGATTTTGTGAAGGAATTAAAAGACCATTTAGGATTTAAGGAGGAACAACATGATATCCTAGACATTTTTAAATCTATAAAAGACATCGCGATGAAGAGTTCTAAAGAAATTCCCACAAAATCCAAAATTATGTTAATGCAACATGAGATGGAAAAGTGGATGATAACCGACCCTGAAAAATTTATCCACGGAAATGACGTGGAAAATTTAAATAGGTTAGCAAAAATGACCTGTAAGGAGGAATATAGTCCTATTATAAATTGTCTTTTTCATTGTATATTATTTTGTTGTGGGGTCCTAACTGAAAAGCAATGGAAAAAGGCTATTTTAGAATTTTATAATAATATTTCTAAAAAGCCGTCGTATGCAGTATGGCAAAAGAATCGAAGTTATCTTTATGAACTTCTTGATAAGCAGGCAAATATTTCCACTGGGCAAAACTCAGTAGAAAGAGCAGAGTCAGGCAATAAAAATCCGGAAGAGCAAAATTCGATTAGATCGAAACAAAAAGGGCCCAAAAATAGTAATAATAATAGCGCTAATTTTAATAGTCGCTCGAATAATAGTGGTTATCAAAACCGAAATAATTATAATGGTTCTAATAATAATAACCGTGGTAATAAAGGTAATTTCCGAGGCAATAACCGAGGTTTTACGTCACGGAATAATTTCACATCGTCGCGAGGAAATTTTGGTCGCCAAAATAATAACAGCAATTATCGCAATCAAGGATCGAAACCACTTTGCACTCATTGCAGTTATTTTGCAAAAAAGAACGTTTTTCATGTGGAACCTCATACTGGGGGTTTCAAATGCATGTTTGAAAAGAATGGAAAACCGAAACGAAATCGAACCGTCGCGATGATAAGTGATTATAATAATCAAAATGAGGGTGATTATGACCATAATGACCAGTCGAATGATGTGTATGAGGATAATACACTAGGATTACCTAATTTTGGGGCTGAAACTTTAGCTCAAAATCAGATCGAACATCGCGAGGATACGTCAGTTTACGAAACTGAAGAAGGAATTTTCATAAATGCAATTCACGATGGTGGATTCATTGGATTGAATGGAGCTCAAGCATATGGAGCTGAAGAAGAAATTCAAGAAACCGAGAATGGAAAAGGTGACACTAAGATGGCGACACCTATACTAGACTGCAGATTTGTAAACCCGAATAAACCATTAGAATACTTAAACGGTCGACTTACATTTGACAGTGGGGCAGCTAACAGTATGATCAATGCTGAAGCACTCAAATACTGTCAATGGAAGTCGGCCGGTCCGCGTTTAAAACGTTATATCGGTGCAGGCGGAGAGGATTTAAATTTATGGAACGAGGTAGTTGATGTAGCAGTTGAAGTAGTAGGTCAAGGTATGTTTGTTTTCAAACATGTGTTAGTAGCTGAATCCGAAGTCACAAAGCAGATTCTTATTGGTCGAACTGATATGAATAGGTTGAAAATAATGATGGATTTTGAGAACCAAACGATGAAAATCGGTTTGAATTCTAAAAGTAGGTGGTTCCCCATGAGTATCCAGACATTAGAATCCATCGCGATGATAAAACCCACGCAAAAACCTGAAATACCAGGTGAAATAAAATCCATAAGGCAAGTTTATAAAGAAATAGAAAACTGGAAGTCCAAGGAGGACAAGCAGGGCATATTGCAAAAGCATGATTTTAAACATGTTTGTGAACATCGCGATGATGGGTGCGATTGCGACACCTGGTCAGTTATAAATCATTTTGGCGACCCCTGTATCATGCAAGATAATACATGCATAGGATGTGCATTATGTGTTAATGAAAAATGGAAACATTTATCAGAAATTGAAAAAGAAAAACCAGATATTGAAGGTCGTTCAGGGGTTAACGCACAGCAATATTTACAAGCATATATCGAACGCATTAGGCAAAAAGATTTAAACACTAATACAAGCGGTGATTGCACAATAGATGAACGTATACGTCGCGATGATCCGAGTTTATACAAAGCTATTAGAGACTTAATTGAGGAGTATAGGGATTTGTTTACTGGTGAAATTGGTACTTTAGATAAAAGATATACCGTTAAAGCTGAAATTAAAGGTAAACTTTCATCTCAAAGACCAGGTCACCAAAAATTTCAAGGCACAACCCTAGTAGCCATAATGAAACAATTCGCGCGCCAATTAGCGCACGGAGTCATCGCGAAGGTAGAAGATGTAAATGTGGTTCCTAAAAACCACATGCAAATTTTACCAGTTAGTAAAAAAGACGACGATGGAAATATCGTCCAAGCGATCAGTGCGACTAGAGTAGTTGTAAACGCTCAGTCCACTAACGCACATACGGTCTATAGTGGAGCACAAACAGACAACCTTGAGGATTCAATCCAGTTTGCTGCACGAGCTAGTAAACTAGGTTTAAATTTAAAAGCTGACATTTCTGATGCATATTATTGTATAGATATGGATCGAGAAATGTGGGCATATTTTTGTATAACAGTACCATTCATCGGAACATGCTGTTATTTGAAACTAGTCCAAGGTTGGGCGCCAGCGGCTCAGTTTTGCCAAGACACGTTAGGGCAAATATTTTTCCCATTGTGGGAAAATCTGCGTCGATATATGGATGATGTGATACTCGCATCATTCAAAGATCGAACAGATTATTTACAAAAATTAAGGGATTTCTTTAGTCTTTGTCGACAAAGCGGCCTAAAATTAAAAGGTAAAAAGTGTTTTTTTGGGGTTCAAAAATTAAATTATTTGGGCACCAGAATCGAAAACGGTCTGATTATTCCAAGCAAGCATTATTGCAGTAGAATAGAAGACATCGCGATGAAATCGATAAAAACTAGAACGAACTTGAAATCTTATTTAATGAAAATTCAATATATTGCCCGATTTTTGCATCGGTCAACTGAAGTACTTAAACCCTTAAGAGACGCGTCAAATGGAGACGGCAAATTAGCAGTTGCATGGACACCTGAACTAGAAGCAGCATTTGATCGAAGTAAAAGAGTACTTCACGAATTAATAATTACTCATCCCTTTGATCCAATATTACCCACAGTACTTGTAGTAGATACAAGTCTCATCGCGACGGGAGGATTTTTATACCAAGTCGGTCCAGAAGGACCAAGACTTATCTCATTTTTTAGTCGAAGCAGAAAGGATAAGGAAAGAAAATGCCCGTTATCATCATGTCACACCGAAACTTTTGGCGTTGTTGCAGGTGTAACAGCATTTTTACCATTGTTAAGACAGTGCAAAAAGACTATCAACATCGTGGTAGATAGCAAACCCTTGGTGCAAGCATTTCAAAAGTTTCTTAATTTTCAATATTCAGATGATCCTAGTCTTAATAATGCGTTATTTAGAATACGCAGTTTAGTCGATGTAAATTTTGTTCACACACGAAATATTAGTAATAAATTATGCTTAGCAGACGTAATAAGTAGACTAGGAGAATTTAAAACGGACAAAGGATGTGTCGGGGCACCAAGTTGCACAATATGTAAAGCTGCAGACATGGAAAATAACGACAGATTATCCGTCATCGCGATGATAAATGAGTGGGTACAGTTAGGTAAAAATCATGGAAACATTATTGAGGATTCGTGGGGTAGTAATAATGCCAAATACAAAGATTCGTATTGGTTTGATGTAATTAAACCTGAACTCCCAGGAAAAATTCTAGCGATAAAGTTGTCAAAAATGAATCAAAATATAGAACAATTTGTAGCCGATTCAGATATGATTAGACACGCTCAAATGCAACACCCAGATTATAGAAAACTTTTTCGAGATATCCCAAAAGGGGTCACAAGTTACGCTAAGAAAAAGGCCAGAATGCAAACGCTTTTAGTAAAAAGAAACGCAAAAATTGAAAACGGAATCATAACACTCGAAAAAGTGATCAACGGGATCACTTATCGAGTGGTACCTTTACCAGAAAACATCGCGATGATAGCAATAGCCGCAGTGCATAAAACAATAGGACATCAGTCAGTAAATCAGATGTTATTGCACACGCAAAGACATTTTGAAACACCAAAATTGAAAGATAAAATTGAAAAATTTATTAGCAAATGTGTTAAGTGTACCTTAATGAGAGGTGGTGGAAACCACAAAAACAAAATGTCACCGGTACCACTACCAACTGACATGTTCTCAACAATACTAGCAGATGAAGTGACACGTAATGTGAAAAATAAAAATGTGAAATATATCATCGCGATGGAAGGAGTCTCAACATTTGTTATGATAGTAACATATGTGGGGTCTATGACGGGAGAAAAGTTTGTGTCCCTAATGACACAAATAAAGTCAGTTTTGTGTCCGAACAAGGACATTACAAAAATTTCACTTCGATGTGACAAGGCGAAATGGCATACGAGTGACATCGTAGTGGAAGCATTAGCCATGCTTAAAATTGAAATGCAATTATTTGAATCTACAGCATTTAGCAAAAATTGCATTCCAGAGTTGGATGTAAAAATTAAAAATTTTTCAAAATACCAACTCCAAATTTTAGAGGACAAACCAGTAACAATCGAGCAAAGTTGTTACCTCGCAGCAGCAGCCTGCAACAACACGATAGGACATCTAGGATTAACACCAAGTGAAATTTTCACAGGTAGAAGTTTTAATACTAATAAGTCGGTCCAGATTGATGTAGGAAAAATGCTGAACGAACTAGCATCGCGAAGAGAGACTCGTCGAAACGACGATGAGCGTAGGCGTCTAAAAGGGAAGCAAAAGTTGGAACAACAGTTTGTACCCTATAAAGACCCTGAATTAAATAGTGAGTTAGTAAGCAACCCTGAATTAATTAATCTAAAAATCGGCGATAGCGTGACACTAAGGGTACCGTTTAATAAAAACGAGCCTAAATGTGCCTGGCTAGTCGAAAAGATAAACTTTCCCAAGAAGAAAGTTCTGTTACAAAGGGATAGTGGATTAGATATTAATTCAATTGAGCCCAAATGGGTCAGTTTTTCTAAAATTGAAACGGTTTTTCCAAAAGCCAACGAAATTTTTCAAATAAAAAGGGTGCAGAAAGATAACGACGGAAAAATTTTTAAAATAGCAAAAGCAAAAGCATTTAATGACTTTCTTCGAAAAAGTTACTTCGCGATGAGAGAAACTTCGGTTGAAACAGAGTTCAACCGTGAGTTTATGAATTTACCAAACACGTTTAACCAAACTCCGACGGGCACAGACACATTCACGGCACCGCTCGGCCAGGAATTATACGAACCTCCACTGCTCAGCCCACCGGAAGTAAAATCGGAAATGGAATCCGAAGAAAAAGTGATGAAAAAGGTAAAAGAAGAAGAAGAAGAAGAAGAAGAATCTGAAGAATTCGAGTCGGCGCATGAATCCTTCGAGCATCTGAAGAAAGAAGATATCAAAGAAGAAACAGATGAATTTGAAGAATTAAGCCAAGAAGTCCTTGAAGAATCAGAAGAAGCTTTGAAGTCACTTCAGGAACTTGAAGACAAATCTGAAGACTCACATGGCCGACCAAGAAGACGAGTTACAGAAGATCTATACAAAGAAGGAGCATTTAGCAAATTTTATTAACCTTTACATCGCGAAGATAGAGCTGCAAAAGCAGCCACAGCATGTCAAGCATTCAAAATCATTCAAAATAAAATAAAAATTAGCAAAATCAGACATCTGAGTCAAAAGTTATGACCAGATAACCTTTTATCCATAAACAAAATTAAAAACCTGAAAAAATATTTTTTTTCACAAATCCTGTTGCCGCGCAAGCATTGATCTACAACTGCAGTCACGCATGTTCTGTCCAAAAGGGGCCGAGGGTGTAGTCATACACCAATTGTGTGATCAAAAAGGTGTTAAAATGCCTGCGCTGTAGATCAGAGCACGTTTAGTTACAGCAGCTCGCTAGCGACACAAGTAAGCGAATGGAGGATTTTTTTATATTTTTTAAAGGGGTCCTCCCTAAGAGAGCATTAAGCGCCATCTAGGGACAGAGTTCATGAAAACATCGCGATGAAAGAAAGAAAAAGAACAAAAACATAAAATTTTTCGAAAATTAATAGTTTCAAAGAATCACCAAAGTGACTCATAGATACGATTTTTATGAGACATAATTTAAACAATGTAATTATGAAAAGCGTATTTATGAACCATTAAGATGATCAATGTTCGTAGAACAGCTGACCTTCTGGTACTTTTAATTTACATTTCCAACTGAATGGGAGTTATTATTACAATAATTCTAATGGACCTGATTCAATTATTCGAATAAGTTGAATCAATTGAAACAGGTTCAAAATGATTTTTACGAAATAATTATGGTTCTTTTTACGAACGACATCGCGACGAGAAAACTTCCAAAATAACCACAGAATGCAATAAAACGCAACGAGAGTTTGTAAAATTTTTTGGATTTATTTCATTTTTTTCATTTCTTGTGTCACAATTGTGAAACACAAAAACTGAAAATATCGGTAGTGTGATTTTGACATAATTAATTTCGGTAGTGTGATTTTGACATTATTACAGTCGGACCAAAGTTGGTCACGATTGAAATCCTTATCATCGCGAAGATTTGTCCCAATCATTTCGATTTCGATATTGATAAAACGCTCGCCGCAAATCTTCCAAATAATGAGACGAAAAATATTCGTCAACATGACCAGACCGGACCCAAGCATTAACCCAACCGTCACTCAGTAAAGCATCAGTGGAACCCTCCAAACCGTTCGTTTTCTTTCGAGAATTTCGAACCTTAAAAATTAAAATTTTTTACGAATTATGATATTTAGGATGAATTCCGAGAAATTTCAAAACTTTCAATTTCAAGCCTTAATAGTCATTTTTGATAAAAATCATAAAAATAATGAGTAAGTCAACTTACAAGTTTCACATCAACGCCACGAGCATAACGAGGAACTGAGCAATGATCGTCAGGATCAGCGCCAGAATCAGATCCAGAATCTGATTGATAATCCAATGCAGCTTGTGCAATATCATCGCGATGAGAGACGGTAGTAAGGGATCCACCAGCGGCAGGTCCATCAAATCGAGCCAGTTCGAAACCGCGAAATAACCGGTAAAGGTACAGTAAGGAGTCTAAAAATTCGATTTCAATTTTTTTTGAAAAATTTAACATCGCGAAGATAAGTTTTTGCTTTTATCAAAATGAAATTCATAACTAATGATTCTGAGAAAATTTAACTCACATATCAAGCAACAGATGGCTTTGGAGGAAAAACTCTTCAAGTTGATCTCCACCTCGGATTGAAACTCGAGATGGCGAATGACGTCATTTTTCTCGAAAAGCGCCAGATTCGTTCCCTTAGGAAAAGTACCGTAATGAGAACGGCAATTTCCGCTAGGGGTCGGTACAGGTCTGGAATAATACGTGTCAACCTCACATAATGTGTGACACCCCATATCGATTTTGAACCAATTGGCAACCATACCAACCACCAACTAAAAATTTCTTTAGGATACCTAGACCAAAATTAAATTTAAATTTTTTAATTATAGGAACCTTTAAAAAGGCCCTCCAAAATTAACTAGTTAAAACTAGCCCTTTTTACGTGGATTATAAGGATTTTTACATACGAGGAGTTCTCCTATAAAGTCAACGATTCATTTAGATAAATCCTTATTCGACGCGAAATTGGCTATAGGATAATTCGGATAGATAATTATGGTTCTAAACAACCATTCCCAAACCAATAGAATAAAATTTTTTTTGAAAAACCATAAATTTGGCAAAATGTTAATTTTTAAAATCATACCTCTATCATTTGCCTCAGAGGTTTAGGTTGACCTTGAGCAGATTCACAACCGAAAAATCGACCCAGATTCAATCTGACATTGAAAGCTTGCCCACGATAATTTCGTGCTAAAATAGGTTATGAATCATAATTTATGAAAAAGTTAAAATTACCCATAGACCCAACATCGCGATGAAAGCCTTCCCAGTCCATATCACTGTACCAGAACAGCCCGTTTTCTTGACTCATAATACCATGCCTACGTGAACTGGGCAATTGACGAATAAGCTCGTAGGCGAGACAACCTGCAGTATGCATTTTGAGCAATCCATTGCAGTTGAGGAACCCAGGTTTACAAGTGTCACACTCTGCTGTGACACAGGTAACATGATAAGGACTACGGTCAGGACAGACTTTGGTGACATCATTTGCAATCACAGTCAAATATGTCACAATCAAAGTTTCGCACGCAAAACCAACATTCACCACTTTTGCACGATGATTTGCCTGACCATATCGATACCAAAGATCTAATGATAGGGTGAATTTCGAGAAATTTTTTGAGAAATTTGGGAATTTTGAGAAAATTTTTTTTTGGCTTGAAAAGCAAAACACAAAAATTTTTTTTCAAAGTTCTATAAAACTAAAACCCAAAATTTAGAGTTTAGGTTGAAGAGATTCAAAAATCATTTAAAAAGATATCAAACTTGAACCAATTTCCGGAAATTCAATATCGAAATTCTTACCGTGCGGGAGTTTTATGTAAAAACTGGGCGGTCCAAAGTAAACAGACAGATCTTTGGGTATTGTCACGGTTACAAGGGTCGGTTTGTTAGCATCGCGACGTTGAAGAGTGCGATAGTGACGTCGCCAAGACTCAGTGGCGCCCTCCTCAATTTTTGAACCCCAATATTTAGGCTTTAAAGCAAGATCAGGCCAAGGTGCTAAAATGACAAATAAAACCCGAAATAGGTATATAACATCATACTTAAATATTCATGCTCATCAACGCGTTCAATAAATCTTCGGTAAAGTCGATCACCCTCTGGAACGGGCACGTTTCTGTGGTCAAATCGATGATTTCGAATAATTCGGCAAATCCATTGAGACTCAAAATTAGCAGCTTTAGCAACAGGATAATAAAACGCACCAAAGTCACTAAATAATGTTATGTTTAACCATCTAAAATGAAACCAGAAAATCCGGTTTTCGAAAATCAAAAGATCGATTTTTGAAAATTTAGATTTTTAAAATTTTTTTTTTTGAAAAAGCTAAAAGTACACACCCATAAGCAATGCGAATTGGGTCACGTTTGGTAGGACCAGGGGTTGGTCGAATAATAACGGGGTCAGCAATTGTAGGAGGAGGCACTAAAGAGCGCTCCAAAACAGCCATGTTATCATCGGCCAGTTGACTTTTACGTCGGGATCGTTTCTTTTGAATATGACAAGTTATCATCGACGAAGACGATACGTTACCGTCAGAATCATTAACGGTAACTTTTCGGCTAAGCTTAGTAACACGTTTCCGTTTCACACCCCGTCGGTCCATATCAAAATCGATATCTTTAGTGCATTCATCAATGTCAACACTAGTGTCACTTGTGTCACCATCAGTGACAACCTTAACATCGCGACGAGATGGTAATATCGCCAACCGAACAGGAGGCTTTCGAACACCATGTGAACCACTAGGACCATTTTCATGGGAATTGAGCGGTTTCTTGGGAACCGAAAATTTTGATTTCTCAAATGAATCAAGTTCAACCCAAGTTCCATTTGGTTCAATAGCAACAGAATGAGTTTTTGCATCATCATCATCATTAGCATCAAAAAGTGAAGTCACATGATACTCGGCAGTATCAGCCAAAGCATCCTAATTTAAGTTTTCCAAATGTTTTTTTAAGAAATTAGAAAAACAATAATTCCGTTTCGAAAATATCAATTTGAAAACCAACCTTAGATTTTTCCCCTTTCAACTTCTTACGCCACCCAGTGACATCAATACGCGGTTTCACAGGGGTACTTAAACGACCGAGATTCCGCTTTTTACCAGCATTTGTCGGCGGACACTTTACAGTAGTCGACCACGAACCCTTATCATGACCATCCAAATGATGGCATTTCCAAGAATACCATAAATCAGGACGAAAAGGTTGGGGTTGAAATTGCGTAGGTTGATTGCGTAGGTGAAATCGAGGGCGTTGAACATTAAGGTCCCTTTCTTGAATTCGAACGTGTTTCGAATATTGAGACGCGCGGTCCCAATACTTATCATCGCGACGATCAGGTGGTGTATTTCTGATATCCAGAAAATCATGTAATCCAGTTGATAAAGGCCAGTGATTTCGGTCATGATAAGTGAGAACCTCTCTAAGGTGCTTATTAGGAGTCACGAGGGATGGGTTACGAAAATTACCATAATTACGTGGGTTGGAAAAACGGGAAAAATTATTGGGACCAGGAAAACGTGTAGGTGAAAAAGGGTTAAAACCTCGAGACTTATCCTGAGGTTCTATATCTCGTAGACGACTTTGAAATCGTCTATCAAACCCAAACCGGCGAAACTGAGCACCAAACTGACCACCCTTACCCAGGAGTTTCGACTGGTTTGAATTCCGTAAAGCCGAATGATCGATAGATTCAGGCACAACCGAACCCAAATGACTATCTTCGCGACGAGTGAACTTTTTACCGATCGATTGGTCAGTATCATCCCAGCGTTTAGTTCGAATCATATGCTGATCCAAAGGCATTCGAAATCGAATTGGATCTTTTACGGGTAAAGCATCGCGAAGGGGAGCAACCACGTCGCGACGACGACGACGAGGGCAACGATCGCCATCATCAATATCTGATTGAGACATCCTTAAAAAGGAGGTCAAGATGGTCGAAATGGTCAAAATAGTCAAAAATGGTCAAAATGGTGAAAATGGTCAAAAATGGTCAAAAATGGTCAAAAATGAAAATTGGGTCAATTGAGAATGACGAAAGGTCAAAAACGCCCACACAGGACATTTCCGAAAGGATCATATCCAAATTCTGAAATGATCTGCGTAGGCGAACCAACCATTGACAAAAATTATTATTTGACAAAGCTTCATTATCTTTCAGCCTAAATTCCGCCGAGCCGAGAAAAGAGTACCTGCTGCGATGAGGAAGCAATGAAAGCGTTGAAACCGACAGACACACAGGAACTTCTCGTAAAATCACTTCTAAAAAGGTGAATTTACGATTCTTTCTTCGTAAAATCTCTCTCAAAAAAAGGTTATCAAACCCAGAAATTTTTTACTATTTCCTAATTCAATTTTTTTTCTCTCAAACTCTCTGAAATTTGGGCCAAGTTCAAAACAGATAATCTGATGATATTAAAAATCGTTAGAAATTTTCAGAGTTTTACCACCCACACAACTTTTTAAGAGTGAGGTCACCAAACATCGCGATGAGTCATTTTCGCTCCATAAGACAAGAGCTATCAAGGAGGAAAATGAATGCCATTACATGACACCACCCTTAAGAACCACCCCCTCAAAACCAGTTCGAACCATTATAACGCTTTAAGGGGGAGTCTGTGGGAAAAATTAAAATGAGAATTTGGTGAAAATCAAAAATCACCATTCCACTAAATAAAACCCGAAAACTGAAATTTCAAAAATTTTAACCAAAATGTCACGTGTCCGTGACACATTCGTAAGGATGAGTTTTCCAGAATTTGCCAATAAAAGAGTTTAGGTTAACCACTCTAAACCAACCCAGGGAATTCTACCGATGATTACCAAAAGGAATTTTACACCGGCCTAATCAAGCAACCGGTCAGAAATTATTTCATAATTTATGGTCAGTCCACAAACGGACCCACCAGAGATTAGCGAATCTTTTGTTTTTATCTCATGCCCAACAAAATGAAACCGGTGAAAATTAAAAACCCAACCGAGTCCACGTCGGATAGCGACACGGACACCGAACCTCAACCCTACAGTGCAGACCCAGCACGCATAGATATCATGACCAACCAATTTTTGAACGGATTATCGAAAGATAATCCAAAAACCATCACCAAAATTTTGGGGGAACAAAAGGGTAGAATGAGTACCATCGCGAAGGGAAAGTTGCGAACATTGTGGAATTCCATCACAGAATTCAAAGCAATGTTCAATGGTCGTGACGCAGAAGTGATGCACTCCCTGGTGTACCAGGAAGTGCTCATCGAGATACTTCGCATGCAGGGCAGTCAGACAGGGGGGTGGAAATTAGCATGCACTGAGTGCATCAACCCCTTCACCGGTAAGTTGTTGATCGATGCATGGGCAGGGTACGGCATTAGCAAAGCCGAATGTAAGTATTATGACCAACGTGCCGATCAACTGAGTGCAAACTTACGTCGGAAGTTTGAAGCAGCCAATCCACGTCTTTCTGAAGACGAAAATGGCGATGAAAACGATGACGATGATGACGACGTTAACGAAGGCGACGAGGACGACAACGGAGAAAGAGGTAATGAGGCGCCAGAGGGCGAAAACGGTGAGCATCGCGATGATAATGAGGATGATGATTTTGATGAAAATGATTCAGACTTTTTAAACACCCTTAACGGTACTAGTTGCGACGTTCTCGACAAAGCACCCCCAGCGGAACCAAAATTATCCGATTTTCCATTAAGAACCCAACGTAACATTTTGCAAACCCATAAGTATGTAGCAAAAGTTTTGTCCAGACCCATTGAACCGCTTGCACCCCGTCCAAGATCGTCCAAGTTTGACAGCCGTCCAAAATCGACAGCTGATCGAATGTCCGAAATTTCGAATAAAATCGACAAACAAATTTCAAACATTTTGTCATCTGTCCAAAAACATCGCGAAGAGGAGAAAAACATTCCATCTCCACCAGAGTTGGAACCGCTAGATTTAGTCGAGACACCAGAAAAACCCAAATTGACCACAGCTAGCACTCACCTTGACCCAGATCTAGAAATTACCATCGTTCAAGATCAGCCAAAGTGTGACACACTTCGCGAAGACGCAGGGGTCGACATGACTCAAGTCGAATACGACTTATGGTTAAGTAACACCAGCGACCAACGTCGACGTCTAGAGGTCATGAGACAAGATAGGGCGATAGAGAGAGAGCGACGAGAGTTAGAAAGAAAGGCACGTTTCGAAAGAAATCGAATAGAGGGATGTAAATCATATTTGAACAGCGCCACCAGTCACACTAGAAATAGTGAAGTGGCCACTGCTCAAAAGTGGGTCACCCCAAACCAACATCGCGATGATATCGTTTATATCGGGACCATTTTCGAACAAAATAACCAAAACTCGACCCCAACCCGAAATCCAACCGCTAACCAATCTCGACGTACCAATTCACCAGGTAAACGGTTTAAAAGATGGACTCCTCCGGGATCAAAAAGAGCCCGAAGCATGCATGTCGAGAATTTGAGGGAAATCAACCAAGAATTCCAATTCCACCTTCGACATATGACCGAACAGTTCAAATCAACCATGGAACGATTGACCGATATCAACCAATCGGCACTGGAAACCCGTCAATCAAGAAATGTTTTGACATTCTCACCAGAGAACTAGTAAGTCAAAACATGATTAGGATGTCCACAGTTTAACATTAGCTCCAAGTTCAAAATTTTCATTTTTAAGCCTAAATCGCCAGTTTCTTTTCAAATTAACCCCAAGTTCAAGCCTTTTCATTTTTAAGCCTAAATTGTCAATTTTCTTCGGAAAATGATAACCCGAACAGAAACCCGAATTTTTTTATTTTTATTTTTTTCCAAAACAGTAGGTAAAATAGGCCAGGTTACTCCGACTAGCCACATCGCGACGATAAGAAAGTTCCATAAAGATCATGTCTGAGCAACGCTTCAACAAGCCAATCATCGCGAAGTTCTCCAATCTTCAGTTCTTCATTTCGCGAAATACACGAAAACCTGAAACATGGACGTGTTATCATATGAACCTACCAGAAGTTATACAATGGCACATGACTTACGTCACAAAATACCCCCCCCTCACGTAACCATTACGTAACCATTTAGTCTCTATAGAGACGCGCGTAACGAAAGTGATACACGCGGCGCTATAGAGCCGATGGAACGGGGCCATTGAATAACCTCTGCCGATCACTGAGAGGACTTCTCTCCAGTTGAAATAAATACAACTCGAGAGCAGTACTATCAGAGATCCAGAAGAGGTTCTGTTGAGTCAAGTTGATTATCCGGTAAGATAATCGACACTTGTTGTTGTAACCAACCTTTATTAATAAACTTAGGTCTCTCCTTTTATTACAAACAACTGGTTGTTTTCTTGCAAGCAGTAGATTTGGTCACG
>SCLD01079736.1:0-14901 GCA_004367895.1 Oikopleura longicauda | reverse complement strand
GGTCGAAGCATCGACGAAAGGTGGTGTTCCTGTTTGGTTTCAATCCTGATGATTTGTCTGATTATTTATCTAAAGTTCTTGTCAAAGGTGGAAGTTTGAATTATGGTCGTAATGGCGATTTGGAATTGTAAGTTGGTTAATTTGCAGTGACATACTAACCTTCCTTTCAGGTTATAATTCCCTTGGTTGATGGTTTTACGTGTCATTCTTAGTCTGTTACGTCTCATTTCTGAATAAAACCGTTTTTAGCTATCTTTGTGTTTTGTGGTTATTGGGCCTTCGTATTTTTGCATTCTCTGCAGTATATTTTGTTTTCAACATTGAAACTAGCGTCCATTCCGCAATTTTGGCATATTCCATTCCAGTGGATGAGTCTGTCGCATGCAGGTATAAGATTAACAAGATCAAGGTTGTCTTTTCTTCCTATGATAATGAATAATTTCGATCTCGCATTCTTTTGCATAAATTCAGTGGTGGATTTGTCAGTGGTTGTTCCAGGTGAATTTATGATGATCTGAATCTTATTGTTATATTTTTGTTGTGAGGAATATTTTGTTACCGTGTTCTTTCTTCGGTCGGGATTCATGTCACTTTCGATTATCTCATATTCTTTCTTTTTGTTCTTTAGTTCTTGCTTTATCGCTTGTATCCAATGGCATTCGAATACGTCACTTGTGCCGAGTATTAGGATTATACCTTTGTCGATGGTGAGCATTCTTAATCATATTAGGTTTTTTCATCATTAATATTTTTCTGTATGGCAGTGAAATATACATAGAGTTCGCTTTTCAGCTGGGTAATTTAGTTTTTCGGGAATGATAAATTGGGGTGTGGATAAAGCGTGGTCGATGTAGTGTCCGTTTTTCAGCGTTTCGATTTGCATGCTTGTGGGTTCACTGCATGTCTCCGTTTTATCAACTTTACCTTTGATAGCCTTCCACATTAATTTGTCTAATTCGCACAGTCTGTTCTGTGTATAGTTTTCTAATTCTGCTTGGGTTGCGTTTGTGTCTGTCTGGTGAAGTTTATAGATGGCTTCTCTGTCATATTTTGTGTAGATTGTCCCGAGCATTTTGATTATGGTGAATTTGTCCTCTTGATCTTCCATGTGGTATGTGCTGATCGTAAAGTCGGGATCTTCGTAGCTGTATGTGTCTGGTTCTATGTTCACTGTAAAGAGGTCCGCTAATTTTCTTATACATGGCATTGTCTTGAGATGCAGGTGTTCATCCCTGAATGTCCTCATTCTATTGCATAATCGTTCTGCATCAGTTCCTACACCGGTGGCGTTGTTGACTAAAAGATAATTTAGCTCCCTCTTTTGACGTATATAAGATTGACAGATCGTTCATTATTTATATCATTTTAAGTTATTTACATTTTGAAGAGACTTTTCTATATCATACTATGGCTACCGTTCCAACTTTGAAAATCCTCGCCTTGGGTGAATTCGCCCCTGAACAGATGGAAGAATTGTTGCAGCTATTTCAACATAATTCAATTGATATTCAAACCCCTGTTGAAATGGAATTGGGGAAATATGATACTACACTAGCTCAAATGAAGTCATTGAATATGGACTATGATGGTTGGTGGGGTCTACCCGGTACTATCTCCAAATTTACTTATAATCATTACTAGGTTACTTACGTATCTCCTTTTCGAAGGTTAGCAGATTGATTTCTGTTTCGACAGTGTGCGCGAGATTGATGAATTCGAACCAAAGTCTTTTGTTGAAGTTTCTATTTCTAATTCCGTTATTTGAGATAATTTCGGCCATTTCGTCTCCGATGGTTAATATTATTCTGTATTTTGCGTCATCCCATTTATCATATAGTGAGTCTACCCATTTGCTATAATGTTCGGTTACTCTTTATGTGCTTTTTATTCATTCTTACCTGTGTTTTTTCTGTATTATTTTTATTTTCCGTGATAATTCGTCATTTTTGTAATCTGATTCGTAAATAAAATCTCCTATCATTAAATTCTGTAATTTGGTTTTTTCGGCTTCCACTATTGCTTTGGCTAGTCCATTTGTTGCCATCATGATTCTGTTTATTGTATCATTTTGTTCTCCTGGTACATCAATTGCCGTGATGACTTGATAGTTTAACGATTTGATCAGGATTTCCGGTTTGTCTATTAGTATTTTTACATCACATGTTGCTCTTGGGTGTGAAATGCGCATTCTAAACATGAAGAATTAGCTTATAGTCTGGAATTTGTCTAGGGATAGCGTTGGGCAGTTTTTCAGGCAGTGTATAGAACTGTTTTGAGAGTATTTGAATTTTGAATCTAGAGGTCAATGTGTGGAGCTAGTAATCTGGTTGTCATGATATCAGCAGCTAAAACTTCGTGTCTGAGGCGGATCTGAATGATTTTTTTAGTACAATCCTGGATGTGTTGGGTTATCTCACCCAGTCGCTTTTGACATCAATCAGTGCTTTATTTGCCGTAATGAATCCGTTTAGATTTTTGCAAATCTTATCAGCTTCCTTTGGATCAGTCCAAACTTTGCTCCATTCAGCATTTGCTTTGATAATATCTCTTCTTTTAATGCTTCTGAGAAAAGCCATGCGGAGTTGAGTTATTTCAAAGGAGCTTTCGCTGTCGTAAGAAATGGTGTCTTCTTCTGTGACTGCGTATCTTCGTGGATCCAACTTTCCTTTCATCAGTTGTCTGCTGAATTTGTTTGAATCCAATGGGTTGAAGATTATTCTGATTCTCATGTCAATTTCTTCGATGGTGATCCTTGCCGGTTCGACGTCTTTGATGTCATCATTGTAGATTGCTGAATTGTACACAGCATAACTATCCTTAGTGTATTCTTCTTTTTCTCTTCTGTAAATGACAGAGAAGTTTCTTTGATAGTTGATCCAGCTATCCTGATCATCGTGACTGAAATTAGCAATTTTGGCAAGGTCCTTCTGGTTACGGATCATTCGAGCTAGAATTTCTCTCCACTTGTTGATAGTTTCTTCAAGTGTCGTGTGTTCTTCCCATCCAAATGAATTGTCTACAGTGATTGGGGATCTTTTCAGCTCCATGTATTGTTCTGTCATTTCATCATTTAGCAGCAAATAACAGAAGGCTCTGCAGTCGTCCGCAAATTGCAACCAATTGAACTGAAGATTATTATCTATTTCTTGGTTCGGATGATAAGTTTACTTACATTGAGCATCTTGATGAGCATGCTGTCTTGTTCGTCTTCATTTCTGACCCTTGTAGCACCGACTCCAAAAGTCATGAATGCAGCACAGGCTTCACCTTTGCGATGTTTGTAGTTGTTGAAGATGGAGTCCTCTGTTACATTGCGAATTGCTAGTTTGAAATCGTCATACCATTTCATAAATGGGCAAAAATCGCACTCGATACGATGTTGGGTGTATCTTCTATGGGTTGTTCCACATGGGGTTCTGCCTGAAAATAAATAATCTGTTTTTAGTCGTTCGTTTCCTTCTTGTGCTTACTTGAAAAAGCTGATTTGCAGCGATGGTATTCTCCTAAGTCAGTGACCCATTCTGGCAGCATTTTTGTCATGAAGCTCAATAGTTCAATTTCTTCCATTTGGGCTTGAATTTTGTCATTGATTTCTTTGACTCCAAGCTTTGCTCCTGCTTCAAAGTTGGGGTTGTCTTTATTGATGGCGTATGCAAAATTCAATTGGATCTCGTCCAATGCTAGTATGCTGCTTTTGAAACCTTTGACCAGCCATCTTCTTGATCGTACCGGGGCAAAAATGCATTGGCCTTTTGAGATATATTTTTATTATGTTTCCGCGCTTTTAGGCTGATGTGATAAATGATATTCTTTCCTGGGTCCAATGAGTAATCTTTCATTTCATTTTCTTTGTTTTCACCTTTGACTGGACTTATGTGATAAGATCCAAAGTAACAGTCGCAAGAGTTATTTTCATGGCATCTCTCATTGTTGCAGCTTCCTTCAAAGTGCTCGTGTTCCGTGCTTTCCAGGTTTCCCTGCCCATAAGCTCTGGTTTTTGGCATCTTGAAGATGTGACTCATGATCTCAATTCTGAATATGTTTTGTGTTAATTTGGTTTTTTATAAGAGTAAGAGAGATATTGTCTTTTTGGTTCTATTTATATGAATTATTCGTCGTCGCTTGATTCTATCTTTCGTTTCTTCGATGGTGCAATACGTTTTTTGATATTTGAGACTACCATGATCCTTTGTTCATAAGATGATATCCGTTTATTATCTATCCACTGTTCTACATTAAGGATAATCTTAACATCCTGGCCGTGTGTCATCTCTTGACAGTACTGTGTACAGTTGAAGCATAGTTTGCATCTTATTAGTGGGTCTTCTATTTCATCATTGATATCAATTTCGTATACCGTGCCGTTTTTGGTTTTATTCGTTGTCATTTTGTTTTTGTGTTCTCCTTTATCGGTGTACGGTTTTAGCGTCATCATTGCCTATCGAATCTTTATTTATTGGGTGGGATAGAGTTATTCTTACCTTTGTGTCAAATTTATTCCCGTGATTCTGACAATTTCTGATGGTAGCGTTTGGTTTTGCTTTGTTTGCCAACCATATTTTCATTTTGATGTTCTTTCCATTATTTTTGACGAATCCCATATTTATTCTATCGTTTCCGTCAAATTCTCTGCATCGATTTGTTCTTACCCTTATAAGCCAATTTCGATCATCTGCGGTTGAAAACTTCATTTTATTGCTCATTGGTGGCTGGTCGTCGAGCATAATGATTCTTCTTAGTTCTTTTAGTCCTTCGCTTGGATATTTGAATCGTAGGATGTTAGTCATTTCTTCCCAGATTTCTTTTTGGTCTCTTCCTTCTCTTTCTGCAATGTCCGTGATCAAATCTCTCATTAGATCCATTCTGAACAAATTATTTTAATATTTCATCCATTCTTTTTTCCCAGAATTCATTTTTATGTATGTTATCCTGGTCATTGAATATTTTGAGCAGTATGGAATCAAACACGTTTTGGTTCGTGGCAATTCCATGATGGATTTGTAAGTCGGAAAAGTTTTCAAATTTGCACGAATAATAACTGTCAATGTTCTTCAGTATGTCGTTCATCTTAACTTCGTCTAGATTTATAGCTCTCTTACAGATGTAGCAGTTCCTTGGGTTAATATTTGCTCTATGTCCGCATTTGTTTTTCACAATTCTGAGTATTTCCCAGTCAAAATGTTTAGTTCCGAGTTGGGCTCTGACTTGGGCTGGAAGTTGATTGAACCATTCTCTACATGATACTGGGAAGATTCTTTGTATCAGATTCAAGTCCGCATTCGTGGTTTTGTCTGAATCTATGGTCATTATGGGGGCATCGAAATTGACCTTCATATTTGTATTGTACGTACCTGGCGTCCAGTCAGTTGGTTTTTTCATGTGGCTATCTATGATTTTGAAAAGGTCAGCAGGCTTTTGGTTGCGGTATACTCTGTTCAGTGTCATTAATGCCATCCTTTCATGTTGAATTCTTATCGATAGTATACCTACTTTTTCAAGTAATATTCGGTCTGATATGGTTTTGTTATTTACCTGTCGTATGTTCAAAACATATCTTACTGCACCAGCTAGCTTCGATTGGGCTTCATTGTATTGTTCGTTGCTCCATTTCGGCATGATAGCTAATCCATAGTTAATTGATCCCATCATGACTGAAAAGAGTACTCTTAAGATGTGTTTTTTGATCGAGAATTTTTTAATTCTTTTTATGTTGAAAGCATGCCATTCGCATCTTTCTATTATATGTTTTATCTGAAGGTCAAATTTAAGTTTGTCCGTTACCTTGATCCCAAGCACATCGACATCTTTTTTCCGTTTGATTGGGCCTGCTGGTGACTGGAAAATGTCGGGGAATTCTTTTGTCAGTTTTGCGTTGCCAAATATCGTGATCTCAGACTTCAAATTGTTAATCTTAAATCCACAATTATTAGTATATTCTTTACACTTACCGACCATTTTAAACGTATCCTCTATGACTGCTGCTACCGACATGGCATAGCATATTAGTTGCATGTCATCAGCAAACATAGTTGCGTTCTTACCTTCTTGTGGAGTATTTCCATCTGTTGGGCCAATAGTGTAATTGAGGCAGCCAGCCATCGACATGATGAAGATGATCGGTGACGTTGGTTCCCCCTGGGCGGTCCCACAGCTCGGAATCTGGAACTTGTCTGTGGGACCGCCCTCGCCAGTCATCACTCCATATCTTGGAAGTAATAGTTGCTTTAAAAAGCGATTTGCGTTGCCTTGTGCGATTTTATCGAATAGGTTAGTTAAGTTAGAGTATGTAATGCAGAAAAAAGCCGAACTAAGGTCTAGGCAGGTTAAGGTGGCTATGGCTCTTTTGTCTATCGATGCTAAATGATAAAATAGAGTCGCGGCTGCTAAATCGGTTCCTGATTTTGGTCTAAAACCAAATTGTCGGTTGCATATGAAATTGTTTGATTCTACGAAACGGAGCAACATCCATGCAACCACTTTCATTAAATACTGTTGCTGTGCCTTTCCCACCGAAAGGTAGCGCCGAT
This sequence comes from Oikopleura longicauda, assembly GCA_004367895.1. Taxonomy (NCBI): domain Eukaryota; kingdom Metazoa; phylum Chordata; class Appendicularia; order Copelata; family Oikopleuridae; genus Oikopleura; species Oikopleura longicauda. Next base: position 8,374 of record SCLD01079736.1, on the reverse strand, counting down.
TTTTGATTAATTCGGCACTACCTTTTTTCATGATCGCACACATTTTGGTTACCCTGAAATCATCGTTAAAGACTCCTTTTAGTAAACACATTTTTGTTGAGTCATATAGAAACCTTCTGTAGTCTTCTGGCAAGAGATTTAAGTGATTTCTGTCTAGGTAACTGTACAAACCTTTGGTTGATGGTTTTAGACTTCGAAAGATTGATTCAGAGCTTTTTAGATCTTCTTGGTATGTTTCGAATGATGGAAATGCATCTATGGTGAAATCAAATTTTTTGTCAATATCTTCCATCCAGTCACAGATGTTGAAGGTAGGTTCATGGTTTTCCGTATGCTTAATAATACCGTTATAGAGGTCAAGGAACCCGTCTTTTAGTTCATTTGCACTGAATATTTCTTTCTTACCTGCTATCTTTCTGTTTTTAGGTGCTAGTTGTTTGTATAGTTTGAAGGTATCGTTCTGTGATGCGCTTTTCAAGTCTAAATGTGGATTATTTTGGCCCTTTATGTCTCGTGCTATTGCTTTTTTAAGGTCAATGTTTACCTTTTTGTAGAGTTTGTAAAGGTCGGCGTCCTCGAAATTGTTTTCTTGCATTGTTCTATATACTGCATGTCTTATGTTCCTCATCTGAATCGTATCGGGCGATTGTCTTTTCACTCTTGTGTATATTGGGACTTCTATTGTTCTTTCATTCATTAATGCTTGAAAGATGTTTTCGAAATGTTCACAGCACAGATCAAAAACGTGACTCTTGTTATAATCAGTTTTGTCTTCCAGTTCTTTTTCGTCTTTATCCATTGCTTCCACATATTTTTCTTTGAACATTTTGTCCGTTGTATTTATGAGGTTGATAACATCGACTGGATTCACAGTGTCTCTTTTCGTTATTGTCTTGAAGCCTTCGATATTGCTACGAAACAGGTTCAGATTGAATTCACCGATAATATGTCCATTGTTGTTTATCATGCTTGGTCCGTCATAGGATTGAAAATTGACGTCGCGTAAGTATCGTGTGGCCAAAACATCAGCTATAGTGTAACCAAATCCTGTTCCATTTTTGTATCTGTTTGTCCAGTTCTTTTGGTGCATATCGAAGTCATCTAAATATTGTTTTACCTTAGGAACGAACTTTCTTTTGAAGGGGTCTTGTATTTTACCTTTGACGTTTGCATTTAGATCACCACATAAGACTGCTTTACTGTCTCCCATTTTTCTTATTAGTGTTTGGAAATTATTTACAAATTTATCTATGCCTCCTAAGCCTTCCCATTTGGGGCTGTTTTCGATTGGGCAATAAAAGCTGGATATGTTTATCGTGAATGAGTCGAGCTTAAGTTTTATGCTTATGAAGGGTGCTTCATCGAATATGATTTTGACTTTACCTTTGAGATCATCTCGCACTAGTATGGCAGCTAAGATATTGTCCACGTCTTTCCCTCTATGTCTGGTTTTGGCTGCTCTGTGAGTATAACACGTGAATCCGATTGGTATGACAGTGTGATTTTCAAAGTATTTTCTTCTTGTTTCTAGTTCGGAACAGATAATGATGTCTACATCCTGAAATTCTTCAGTTAAATCTTGTAATTTTGCTGTGATAGGGTAGTTAATATTCGTGTAAATTACCTTTAGTCCCAGGAAGTCTGCTCTAGTGTTTTTGACTTCACTGTATGTTTTTGGAGGAGGAGGTATAGTGAATTCTTTGTTTTTTATTTTTATTGTAGAGCCTGATAATTGGGGTAAACTATATGATTGCATTGTTTGATGCTCCTTCATTTCGATGTTAACGGTTTTGCTTGTGTCCGCCTTGTCCATTTTTTCATGATAGTGCTCTTTTTCTACCTTATAGGATGCTTTTTCTTTTGACATGAGGTTTTTGAAGTATTTATTCGTGGAGATGTTAACTTTTCCGACTAGGCAGTTACCATCGTCTTTAATTATTATCTTTGTGGGGGGATCTGCTTGGTTTATAAGCTTCTCATTGTTTTCGTATTCAGTTTCCCCTGGAAAAAACTGATTTTGGAAAGCATATCCCCTACCTAATTCAGTTTCCAGGCACGATAGTGGGCTACCGTGACTGGATTCCATTGAGGTGTTTGCAGAGTTTGAAGAGTTTGAAGATGTGTTACAGGAAGGGGTTGAGGGGATGGTTGATTTTCTATTTCGACCACTTTTGAAAGAGATAGAGTTTAGTTGTTTAGGTAATCTTTTCCTTCGTTCATGTGTGATAGCCATTAGTTTGATTAGTTCCATTTCGGTATTGACATCATATTGTTTGAGGTAATCTGGATATTGTATCCTAATGCGCGTCAGGATCTCTTCAATGGCATTGTACATTCGTAGGCTGCACATCGGAATTCGTCTTTTTAGCTCCCGAACTTTCTCAATCGCTTGTTTCTTTGTTATTTCATTGGCATCAAATGTCAGAATTTTATCCCAGAAAGTGACGCTGTTCATCAAGTCTTCATTCAAATAGAGCCAATAAAGCAGCATTTTACTTTCTTCATAATCGCCCGCTGCATGTAATGTTTGTGATACTTTGGTGAAGGCTGTTAAAATTGCCATCATGACCTGCTGTCGCAGGTATATATTCGTTATCCATCCAATTTGTTCTTTAGCGGTAATGGGCGATCTCTTAAATTCTTTGTAGATTTTTGGTGCCACAATAGTTGGTTTGGACCATTGATTCTCCCATGTGGTGCCTATTGTCGTGCTACCTCTCCATTTGAATTTGGCTGTTTCGTGTTCCTTTTTTGATACCAAGTTGTACTGCAAAAGTTCTGATATAAGGGGCTCATTAAGTTCGTCGCAATTTCCATGAATAATTTCGAAAAGTCTTTTCTCTGCGACTTTTATCACCTTATCAGATATTTGTGTCTGAAGCATTTTGATCGGGTGTTGGTCCAATGATGGTCTCTTTTTTCTTGATTTAGTTCTTTCCATTGCCATCTTTGCTTTTTGTGACTGGGAGTTCATTGGCGTTTTGTTTAGTCTTCTTACAGGGGTATTATCGATTTTATTTTTTGCTGCCGATGCTGTAACTGCGTTACGTCGTATTCTGCTGCTGTTTGATAGTGTCGAGGATGTCGACATTGTTGAAGCTGTTGATAGCGTTGAGATTGTTGAGCTAATAGATTCAATTGAGATCGATCTTCCATCTGATGGGGATGGCATTATTCCGTATTGGAGTGGGCTAGAGCTGGTGGATAAATCTTCTAATCTGGCTGTGCCTTCTATGCTGACTGGTGGTGTAATATTTGTCGTGCGATTCGTTTTTTCTTCTGTCATGGTTGTGTCCGACCAATCCTCTGTCCAATCATTGTTGCTAGACATGGTTTGGTCTGGGTTGCGTGTTTGGGTCGGTATATGGTTGGTGGGGTTAGATATGGTCTGTCTCTGTTCCTGAATGCTGTTTTCTGCGCCAAAGTTCCCATTCGGATCCTGTTGTGCTGGATGAAAGATGTTGAGGGCCGTTTGGGGGTTGAGGCTAGTGGGTACGTTTTCTGTAGGTTGATTATATCCCCAATTCATCGTGCCAGGGTTAATTCCTAAAGATTCGTTACCTAGTGTATGATTTGTATTCTTACCTTCGAATTTTTTCTGATCCATAGCTTCCATCATTTTATTCCTTTTTTCAGTTAAATCCTTTTCCACGTATTTTATTCTTGTGATGATTTCTTTACCTTGTGCTTCCACTTGATCACCTTTCATTGCTTCCATGCATCTTTCGTTTCCGTTTTGAATCCTCATTTTTGTGTAGCTCTGTGCCGCGAAGTTACTTCTGGCATTGGTTACTTTGTTTAAATCATTAAACAGTTTTCCGTGTTGGGATTGAATTCTTTGAGGGTTCTCCAAAAACGCCGCTTCATTTGGGTACATGTTTGTTACCAAGTTCTTGTCGTCACGATTTACTCTTCTGACCTGTGTTTCAGCGGTGGCGTTCATTACGTCGGTTATTGTTGATGTTGAACCTTCTTTAATGATGTTTGCGAGTTCCTCTGTCATAAACTCTGCCTGATTTGAAGTACTGCCACGTTTATCAATTTGTTCTGAATATTTATTAACTGTAGTGGTTCTTTTTGGCTCTAAAGGTGACAAAATGTCTGTTACTACTGTAGGATAGTTTTTAGGTGACTTAGACTTACGGACGGTGGTGGCAATGACGTTTATTTTGTGCTCGTGGGCAACCAAACATGCATCGTAGAACCATCTGTCGAAGTGCATTTGGGCCGCAATATCTGCTTGAGCTCGTAGAATTTTTCTGAATTGCACATCAACTTTTTCTCTTTCTGACTTCGCCAGAATGTCGAGTTCATTAATTAGTTCTACTACATGCGCTGTGTTTATGTCGCCCCCTGCTTTGCTGTATGCCATGACCACTCTGCATTCCTGAAGATCTTTGACATCAATTGATTTATACCTAGTGAGTGGGTCCATCTGTTGTTCCAATTTTAGCTGGTGTAGCACTATCTTCCTCTCGTTATTCGAAAACCATCTACCATGAGCAGTGTCTCTCTCCAGTAATACAGTCCAGTATCTAGCTGGCGTCATTCTTTCAGCGTTTGATGGTTTACTGAGTATATTATGAACACTTACTTTCAGGCAATCTGCTAGTCTTGGTTTGTTATATGCTGAGCATCCGTCATGTCCTTCACTTGTATAGATTTCTTGTCTTCTCTTCAGATCGGCTTTTGCGCTTGTCATACTCGGATTGAAAGAGAGTACTGAACGGTCTCCATCATCATTGGTTAATCTGAACGAACTCGAGGATAGTACGTTTAGCAAATTTCGGCATGCTGGATCATTATCATCCCACAACGGTCTATTTACTTCAAGTCTTAGACTAAGTGCATTGATTGGAGAGTCTTCTAATAGCATAACTGTTCCATTTGAGCATCTTTGTCCTGTGTTGGCATTGATTTGGTTGCGAAATTCTTGTTCGTACGCACGCAGTCTTCTGACTGCACTAGATGGATCGTTTGAATCTTTATTCGCAAACGTGTTCATGCAGTGTAGGATTCTTTTGTGAGCATGGATGAGCATTCTTTTCCAGTATTCTATCTTGGGGATGTTATATTCATAACCCATGAGAGTTTGCGAGCTGTTGATTGGAGTTTCACCAATTACTGATGTCAAAGGTTTCAATTTCTGTAGTATAACCATCTCGTGAATATGACTATTAAACAAGTATTTTGAGTAAGAATCGTTTTGCATGTACCGATATGTCCACTTGACTGCTTTGATGTATTGCAGAATCGAGTTGAATTTAAATTCGTAGTGTTGATTTTTGCTTCTCATTGAGTGAAAGTCATCCGGTTGATTATTGACTACTGTTTTGTTACCATAGCTGTCTGTTTGACACATCCATACTTCGTAGCTTCCTTTATCTATGCCTCTGTTGTCCCATCTGTTCATGATTGTAGATAACGTTACCGCTCTGTTCAGCCAGATTTCACCAAAAAGTTCGGCCTGTGACAAATCAATTTCTTCATTTGAGAAGTCTTCGTATTGATGAGTGTAATCAGCCAAATTGCCTCCATCTGGTTTTGGAGCAGGCATTTTTATTCTCTTGTTAGCCGGTTGTCCCGCTTGGTCGGTTCTTGAGCGCTGAATTTTCCGGTTGGATGAGTTTTCAGTTGGGGTGTATAGGTTTTTTATTTTAAGACAAATTACCTTTCTGTTGACTGGGTGAGTTTGTCCACGTCCTCTTCCTCGACCGTTTGCAAAGCGTCCACGGAAATTACCTCTTTGCGGTGCTTGTTGGCGTGGATGTTGTATTGACATGTTTGCCATGAGGCTGGAAGGTGTTGACCACCTCTTCCCTTAGTTTCCTGTGATTTAAGTTCTACATTAACCGTGTCACTTACCCTGTAGCTTGGTCCACCTCTATATCCTCGAGTTCCTCTTCTTTGTCCTCGTCCTCGTCCCCTGTTTGTCGGATATCTTTGCGGTTCGCCTTGCGATCCTGTGCTATACCCGCCATCGTTGTAGTAGGGTTCGTCGTTTTGGTAATTACCTTCCATGTTCGCATCATATTCCTCATTGAATTGTTGTTGTTGGAATTGTTGCGTTGATTCCTCTAAAGCAGATTTGTAATCTTTATATACGGAATTTAACATGGTTCTCTTTTTGGTGATAAGCTTACCTATGTATTGGTCATATGCCTCATCTTCTTCACCAGCATAATTCTGATCTTGAAATTGCATGATTTTATTCTCTGAAATATTTTTTAGCTTTTTCGATTCGACAAAATAATTGGAATGACGGTTCTTTGTCCTAACCTCATTCCGTTGCATTGGGGGCATGACCTCTTTTCCTTGATGGTTTTTCTCTTTGCATCGTCGGTTGCATGACTCATTGGAAAGAGATGACGCAGACATTGCTTCGACATTTTTCCCTTTATGCGTCACTCGGTTTAAATTGACTTGTTGACTCATTTTATGGTGACTCAGTGGTTTATGAATAAGTAGAGAAGTATGAAACGCTCACTGAATGTAAGTTATTTTTATTTATTAGTTTTTATTTGTATTTATAATAGTATTGGTTTTGTGTAACAATTTTGCTAAAATACCGTTTACTTTTGAATTAAATTTGATATATTTTCTTATAGTATGTAAGTACCCGGCACTATATGTGCAACGAGTACTTCTTGCACTCTGTCACCCGAAATGGGATTAAACAGTAGTGCGAATGTTTCGGTATTTTAGCGTCACGTGCAGGGCTACCTGTGGGTGTACCCTTACGGAGCCTATGTTACACTTTTTCCAAGCCTATTACAGTTGTAAAAGGTAAGAAAATCACACTCTTTCTGACCGAAGTCAGTCAGGCGTAAAAAATCGAAGAAAAATAAGAAAAAACTTACTTTTTCCAATTTTAGTGTTACTCCTAGCGGAGCAAAACACAGACTGAAAAAAAGGATTACAGAATGACATTACAGCGATGGTTCGAAGCAGACTAAATGGCGCAATACAAAGAAAGGTAGCGGCGAATGATGAGCTAACAGACGACAATCTTAAGCTCAAATCGGCAAGAGATGACCTGGAAAATTTGTTACAGCAATCGCAAAGCAATGCTAATTACCTTTACGAAGAAAACATCAAGCTTAAAAGACAAATTTTGGAAAATCAACAACACTGGCAGTTGATCCAGCCGAACAAGACAGAACATGAAGAAGATATAAACTTGAACCTACCAGGACCAATGAACCCGGCCAAAGAACAATTTTTCATAACCCACTCCCCTTCAAACTTAGAGATACATTCCCCTTCCAGCCAAATCTAAAAACAATCGCAAAATTCACTGCCAAAAACTTCAGTCACAAGATATAGCCCCGACAGAAATCCTCAATGCCCATAAGTTCAAAATCACACTGCCCTAAAAGTACTAATAAACTCACAAAAAATCATGCAGACCATTTATAATGCACACAAAAATAACACAGCAAAAGATCATAACTTTATTGCAAATTCATACTTTACAGCATAAAGCAAAACAGTCTTTGTAATCAAAAGCCAATTTCAATTAGCTACCAAAAAGATTTGGACATGATATAATTCCTTAGTTGAGGTATTGTCGGAAATAAGGGTTTGCAACACAGCATGAATCTTCAAACCCAAATCTCGCTGCATCTCTCGGACGAACACCTGACGAGTCAACCAGTCTTCATCGAGTCGGCCTTGAACCAAGCGAGTAGTCATTGCAGATAACAGGGCCTGAAACTGCACTACATCACAATCCCGTATATATCTATTTGCTTCAGCATGCTTATCTTCAGCAAGACCAGCTGAAAAGAAAGAGGACTGCACACTAGAAGACATATCACAAACGGGAACATCTTCCCAACACCGGGATGCCATTAAGTTGATAACTTCAGGCCAATCGGTACCGAAGAGAGCAAAAGAACGCGGCATCGTAACGGATTCTAAAATATAATAAAGGTAAGTCAACTTATAAAAATCTTCTCGAATCAAAATTAGTCTCTAAAATAAAATCGAACTAACGAAACTCAATTATCTAAAAAGTAAAAATGGAAAACCTACCTCGAATAATGCTACCAGACAAATTGATTTGAGCCAAACCACGAGCTTATAATTCATAATTGAGCTAATTAAAAATCTAGGATAAAAACGATGAAGACCCCACGCGCAAAGTTTAATTATATTTTCTTATAGTATAAAATGGGGTGCAGTCAAAGGGACAATTGACCGCATCTCATCCCAAGCAGAAGGGATATATAGCCTAAGTCTCTAAACTGATCATGATCCCGTCGTCATTAACTGCTACTGGAAGTAGCATAACACGTTAGATGTATATGAAGGACCAAACCATCCTACAGAGTAGGAAGGTCCACCAATATACATGTTCGAATTTGTCCCG
>SCLD01079633.1:0-14902 GCA_004367895.1 Oikopleura longicauda | reverse complement strand
CTTTCTCTACACCAATGACAATGGTTGTTTGGGTCATCAGTCAAGCTGGATTAAAAATTGACAAATTTCATCAAATTGAAAAACATTCATTTTAATAAACTTTGTGAATGAAACTGTATTTTATTATGCAAGAAAAGAGTTTGAACATTATTGTGTTGAATTAGTTTCGTCGGTGATTGAAATATCTTCATCACTTTCATCAAAATTGCAAAGTAACTGTTGGAATACATTCCGTTCGTAATCGTCAATTTCGGCGAACAAAATTGTTATAAATGATGAGTCAAGTCTTACTCATTCTTGTCAATTGATTTGTCAAAATTTGATTGCACTTGATTTTCCCAAGCTGTTCATATAAATCTTTGGACAAGTCATGGACCTCTTGGTGGTATGCATGGGCTAATCTGTGCCAAGCCGACATAATAACTTCAATGTTATCTTCATATGGAAAGTATTGTTCGAATTGATCTTCCTCATATATATCATTATATCCGTTCATTATCATCTAAAGACAACAAACAATGGAATGATTATTCAAAATGATTATTTTTCACAGTGAGTTGGATATCGTCTCTTAATTTCATGGTAGATAGAAATTCATGCAGTTGAATTTGATTGCAATATCCTTCGCATTGCTCTTCGTTTTCGTCCTTCTTGTTCAAAACACGAATAAAATACTGAAACTAATTGAAACTCAGTTTTTCGTTATTTACTCACCATATTGGCGTCATTGTAGTCTTGCCATAAAATTTGAATTCGTTTTATCATCTCTGAAATATCGAATAATGAGTTATCATGGTAAGTTCATATTTGGCAAGAGAATTTCAAGTGGTTGAGTGATAGTTTCTTTAACAGTATCATTTTCAGTTTTGTAGAACACCAGCAATTCCCCTCTTGGAGCCAAGTAAACAGTTGAAGTTTTGATCTGAATTTGTTCAATTTGTAAACCTTTACGATTGTTTAAATTAACCTTCATTTTGAGTTTTTTCAGGTTTTTGAAAAACTGATTAAAGTCAGTTTATGACCAGTTTATATACTCTGAAAGTCCTCTTCGTTTATGAATAATTGATGAAGAAAAGTTCCGTAATCTCTCGGAGAACAAATTCTAGAAAATTCATGAAACTTCTTCATGATGATTCATGAATCAGTCATTACTGTATGTGATTTGAATAAAAAATGTGTGAAAAAACATGCAAAAATGCATTTTAAAAAGTGTGAAAAAACATGCAAAAATACATGTAAAAGGTGCGAAATACATGTGAAAGGTGCGAAAGTAAATGTGAATGTTCATGTAAATGTTCATGTAAATGTTCATGTAATTGTTCATGTAATTGTTCATTTAATTGTTCATGTAAATGTTCATGTAAAAGAACATGTTAGAGGTGTAAAAGTACATGTAAAAGATACATGTAGTTGACTTTTAAATATGAACTTGAGATTTGACCTTGAAGTTTGACCTTGAAAGTTGAACTTGGAGTTTGACCTTGAAAGTTGAACTTGGAGTTTGAACTTGAAAGTTGAACTTGAAGATTGACCTTGAAAGTTGAACTTGAAGTTTGACCTTGGGTGCTTGACCTTTGACCATGAAAGTTGAACTTGACCTTGACCGCTATTTCGCGGGTACAAAAAGAAGAGCGATTAATACTACTTAGGTCGGATTATATGAGAAAATTGCGAGATTTTTTCAGTCTTTGTCGCCAAAGCGGGTTAAAGCTAAAAGGAAAAAAGTGCTATTTTTGTGTGCAAAAACTGAATTACCTAGGGACCCGAATTGAAAACGGGTTAATAATCCCTAGCAAGCACTACTGTAGCAGAATTGAGGACATCACTATGGAATCGATAAAAATAAGAACTCATTTAAAATCGTATATTATGAAAATTCAATATATAGCACGATTTTTGCACCGATCCACTGAAATTTTGAAACCACTTCGCGATGCGTCTAACGGAGACGGTAAACTCGCGATAGAGTGGACAAGCGATCTAAAAATAGCGTTCGATAAAAGCAAACGTGCGCTTAAGGAACTCATAGTAACGCACCCATTTGACCCAGAATTACCTACAGTGCTAGTAGTGGATACTAGTCTCATCGCGACGGGAGGTTTTCTATATCAAGTTGGGCCAGGTGGTCCACTTATGATATCATTTTTTAATAGAGCTAGAAAGGATAAAGAAAGAAAATGTCCACTGTCATCATGTCATACAGAGACCTTCGGGGTAGTGGCAGGGGTGACAGCATTCCTACCGTTGTTACGACAATGTCGAAAAACAATCACCATAGTGGTGGACAGTAAACCACTGGTACAAGCATTTCAAAAATTTCGAAATTTTCAATATTCGAATGATACTCGGTTAAATAATGCATTGTACCAAATAAGAAGTCTAATTGATGTAAATTTCGTTCACACTCGAAATATCAGTAACAAGCTATGTTTAGCGGACGTAATAAGTCGTCTAGGTGATTTCAAAACTGATAAGGGTTGTATAGGGGTGCCCAGTTGTACCATATGCAAAGCAGCAGATATGGACAACAAGGATAGGTTGTCAGTCATCGCGATGATTGATGATTGGGTTCAAAAAGGTAAAAATCATGGTAATATAATAAGCGAAGCGTGGTATGATTTTCAAACGAAAAACAAGGATTCATACTGGTTTGAGTTAAAATCACCAGAAATCCTTGGATCTTCGACCATGAAAAATTCGCCTCATCAAAACATAGAAACATTTTTGAGAAACACACGCCCGATTCAACAAGCTCAACAGCGACATCCTGATTATATGCGCCTTTTTAGAGATATTCCGAAAGGTATAACGAGTTATGCAAAGAAAAAGGCACGCATGCAAACCCTATTAGTAACACGAAACGCCAAAATTGAAAACGGTATTTTAACACTCGAAAAAATAATAAATGGAATTACATACAGAGTAGTTCCACTACCAAATAACATCGCGATGACAGCTATAGCAGCAGTGCATAAGTCTATAGGACACCAATCAGTTAGCCAAATGATGAAACATTCACAAAGGCACTTTGATATTGAAAAATTGAAAGAAAAAGTTGAAAGTTTTGTGAGCAAATGTGTTAAATGCACGCTTATGCGAGGCGGAGGAAATCATAAAAATAAAATGGCCCCGGTACCCTTACCGGAGGACATGTTCCGAACCATTTTAGCTGATGAGGTTACACGAAACATTAAAAACAAAAATGTAAAATTTATCATCGCGATGGAGGGAGTCTCAACATATGTAATAGCCATTACTTATGTAGGGGCCATGACGGGTGAAAAATTCGTGTCAATAATGACCCAAATTAAGACAATTTTGTGCCCAAATTCAGATATCACAAAAATTTCATCGCGATGTGATAAAGCTAGATGACACACTAGTGATTTAGTGGTTGAAGCGTTATCAATGTTGAATGTTGAACTACAACTATTCGAATCAACCACTTTTAGTAAAAATTGCATCCCGGAATTAGATGTAAAAATTAAGAATTTCACGAAGTACCAGCTTCAAATTCTGGAAGATAAGCCCGTCACCCTAGAGCAGAGTTGTTATTTAGCAGCAGCAGCATGTAATAACGAGTGAAATATTCACAGGCCGGAGTTGTAAAACGAATAAGTCGATACGAATCGACGTGGGGAACATCCTTAATGAGCTAGCATCGCGAAGAGAGCAACGTAGAAATGATGACGAGAGACGACGTTTAAAAGGCAAGCAAAAACTAGAACGTCAATTTGTGCCTTACCAAGACCCTGAATTAAATAGTGATTTGATTCAAAATCCCGAACTAACAAAAATTAGAATAGGGGACAGTGTTACCCTTAAAATCCCATTTAATAAAAATGAACCAAAATGCGCGTGGTTAGTAGTAAAAATCGACTTCCCAGGAAAACGAGCATTTTTACAACGTGATAGTGGTTTAGATCAAAATCAAACGGAACCGCGTTGGATCGGATTTTCGAAAATTGAAACGGTTTTCAACCAGAAAAACGCACTATTTGAGACAAAAAGGGTTCAAGGGGTCAATCGAGGCAAGTTAATGAAATATGTTGATCAAACAGAATTCAACAAATTTTTACGAAACTGTTTCTTCGCGATGAGAGATACTTCGGTGGAAGCCGAATATGAGAGGGAATTCATGAATTTGCCAAACACTTTCATAAATAGCCCAAGTAATCTAGCCATGGCACCGCTCGGCCACGAAATAGAGGATGAACCTCCATTGTTGGATCCAACCAGCATACCAGAAAAGGAAGAAATAAAGAAGGAAGAAGAAGAACTTGAATCAGACGACTTCAAATCGGCCAACGAGTCATTTGAAAGTATCAAAAAAGAAGATATCAAAGAAGAAGAATTCGAAGAATTAAGCCAAGAAACACTCGAAGAATCTGAAGAGTTTCTGAAATCGATGAAAGAAGAAGAAGAGAAGGAAGAAAATGAACATGGAGAATCAAAACAAAGGCAGTCGAAAAGAAAATCAGCACAAGAAGCTCAAAAGAAAGGAGCATTCTCAAGGTTCTTTTAACTACTAACTTCGCGACGATTCGATATTAATTTTTTTCCCACTTATCAAACTAATGTTAAGTCTTATAATATATTTTCTGCATCACTTAGTTTACAACAAAAAAAAACAAATCATCGCGATGAATAGAAAATGAAATTTGAAATCTAAAAATGTAAAAATTTTCAAAATCGGCCAAGAACTTCAAAAGTTATTCACAATTTTATATAAAACGCATAAAAAATGCAGTCGCAGTCCCGCATGTTCTGTCCAAAAGGGGCGAGAGGTGATAAATAAGCTAATTGTGGGACCACAAACGCACTGAATCGCCTGCGCTGTAAGTTTGAGTGCGTTTAAGTACTGTGAGCTCTCGAGTACCACAGGGTAGCGAGAAAATTCCTAAGAAAAGTCCTCCGGGAAGACATTAGGAATAACTCGCTAGCGCTATAAAATTGGGAAAAGAGGACCCTTGAAAAGGTCCTCCGAGCCGATATTGAAGAAAAACAAGAAAAAGAAGGTAAAACCGAGTAATTCGGCCCCCTTTTTCGCCATGATAAATGTTTCAAAGTTGATTTTCTATTCATATGAGCCCTTATTACTGTAAAAGGCAATAAGGCACCATCAGAACCATCGCGAAGTGAATTTCTCGTAAAAAGAACACCTTATTTAAGGTGCGAAAAATTAAGAATTCATGAAAATGTTTCAAAGTTGATTTTCTATTTCAGAAAAGTCGATTTCCTATCTCATAAACCGCATTTTTGCTAAAGATATATCGACAAACATCGCGAGGAATAAAAGCGTTCGAAAATAAAAAAGAAATAATTTTATAAAAATTTTTTTTTTACATAATTTACGAATACTTAACCAGGTTGAATATTACCATTCACCCCGGTGAAATATGCCGGTTGGCATCATAATCCTAATACGGGAAGTTATTCAGATTCGATTTTTCGAATTTAACTTCTCCAAAACTTGACAATGAAGTGGACCGTTTATTCAAAGATTATGGTTCTCTAAACGTAATAAGACCTCGCGAAGTTTGACACATCCTAAAATTATCTAAAACCACTTTAACGATTGAAATTATGCAGAAAATACAAAATAACAAATGTGAATTTTTTTTATTTTTGTTGCAACTAGAGGTCGTGAGGGCAGAAATATTGATATATTGATATATTGATATATATCGGCAGACAATCATCGCGAAGTTTTGACCCAGTCATTTCGACTTCTGAACTGATAAAAAGCACGTCGAAGTCTTTCCAAATAACGAGCGGAAAATAAATCTTCGGCGTGACCGGAAACAACCCATGCATCAACCCAGCTATCGCTTAACAAGCGGCCAACAGAACCTTCCAACCCATTGGTCTTTCGACGAGCATTTCGAACCTGAAAGAAAGTAAAAATTTTTTTTATACACAAAAATAAAAATTCGTTTATTTTGTATTTTACGAAATGACTCACCAGTTTCATGTCAACACCACGAGCGCTACGAGGAACGGAGCAAATGTGGTCAGGCTCGGCTTCAGATTCCGAACCAGATTCGGATCTGTAATCAGCAGCAGCCTCTTCAATATCATCGCGATGAGATTTCTCGGTTAGGGATCCACCAGCGGCGGGTCCATCAAATCGAGCAAGTTCGAAACTACGAAAGAGCCGATACAGATATAGCAGCGAGTCTAGAAATCGAAGTTTAGCGAACTTAGCGAATTCTTTAAAACTTGTAACTGTAGCGATTTAGAAGTTAGTTTTTGGCGCTTATAAGCAAAATCTAGATTACGAACGAGTAATTGAGTGATAAAAGTTGAAACTAAAACTCACATATTAGACAACAGACAGCTTTCGTTGAAAATCGGTTCAAATTGATTTCAACCTCGCGAAGTTTTTCCAGATGACAGATGACGTCATCGGACTCGAAATTGGTCAAGTCAGTCCCACGTGGAAATGTGCCATAATGAGTGCGCATATTGCCCTCGGGGGTAACAACCACTTTTGAATAGTACGAATCCACCTGGAATATTAGATCAGTTTTTATTTTGTCAAAATCTGGATAATAATTACCTCACAGATAGTATGAGTACCAATATCAACACCAAACCAGTCAGCAACCATACTGATAACGAGCTAAAGAGGGGTCAAACTTGAACAAATGAGTTTTTGGATTTTGTTTCCGTGATTTGGCAAAATTATGGATTCAAATCATAATAGGCTGAATCCCAGTCAAGAACCATAACGATCCATTCAAAGTATCCTATAGCCAACTTCGCGATGAAAAAGGGTTCATCGAAATGAATCGTTGACTACTTTATAGGAAAACTCCTCGTATGTAAAATCGAAAAGACTAGTTTTAACTAGCTAATTTTGAAGGGCCTTTTTTTTAAAAGGACCTTATAATCAAAGCTACAATTTCATTATGGTCTAGATATCCTCAACTTATCTTATAATTTTGGATTTTGGATTTTGTTTCCGTGATTTGCCAAATTTACCTGAATCATTTGCCTCAGGGGTTTATTTTGGCCAGAATCAGATTTGCCAAAATTTTTGCCCAAGTTCAACCGAACATTGAAAGCTTGACCACGGTAATTCTTCGCTGAAAATATAGGGTTAAACGATTTCAAAACACTTTTGATTAAAATCATTTTGACAGAAATTTGAAAACTTGATTTTTTTTCTATTCTAACCTATAGACGAAGCATCGCGATGAAAACTGTCCCAGTCCATATCACTGCGCCAAAACAGCCCATTTTCGTCACTCATAACAATATGTCGACGAGAACTGGGCAACTGTCGAATAAGTTCATAAGCCAAACCACCAGCAGCGTGCATCTTTAGCAACCCATTGCAGTTAAACGACCCAGGAGCGCACGTCAAACAAGTGGTAGAGGTGCACGTGACTTGATAAGGACTTCGTGCAGGGCACACGCGAGCAACGTCATTTGCCAATACGGTCAAATATGTCACAAGCAATGATTCACAAGCGAAACCGACATTTACGATTTTCGCTCGGTGATTCGCCTGTCCATAACGATACCAGTGGTCTGAAAAGAAGTATTACGTAATCTGTACGACATTACGTAATACATGTGAAATCATCGCGAGGCAGAGGCAAAATCGAATAAAACTCACCATGTGGTAATTTGATATATACCCGAGGAGGTCCAAAATATACATCCAGATCTTTTGGAATTGTTACAGTAACCAAATCGGGTTGACTAGCATCGCGACGATGGAGAGTTCTATAATGACGGCGCCATGATTCTGTAGCGCCACCAGTTTCGATTTTAACGCTCCAAAAATTAGGGCGTAAAGCCAAATCTGGCCACGCAGCTGAAAAACGTTGAAATCAAATATATAGGAGGAATTCCGAGAAAACCCAAAACGGTTATTTTTAAGCCTAAATTGTCATTTTTGATGAAAATCGCAAATGATAGCCAGCGTATACCACCAACCAACACCCTAAACTTACTTAAAAATTCGCGCTCATCAGTACGAGTCACGAATTTTCGATAGGCACGATCATTTTCTGGAACATGCACATTTCGGTTATCGAATCGATGATTACGAATTACAGTGCAAAACCATTGTTTGGCGGAAATCACTTCCGTAGCACTGTAATAGAATGCAGCAACGTCACTAAAATAAAAATTTTTTTAAAAAAAAAAAACCATCTAAAATAAAACCCGTCCGAAATTAACCAAAATGAAACCATCGAAAATGAAAACTCAAAACCTAAAGAAAACTGACCCATAAGCGAGCTTAATAGGATCGCGAGTTTTTGGTCCAGGGGTCGGTCGAATCACAACAGGGGTGGTTAGAGTAGGTGGCGGCCGAGGAGTAGATCTTGCGACAACCACGGCCTCATCCAAATCATTTCCGTCACCGACACCAACGGTCTCATCATGACCAGCCTTAACGCGTCGTCGTCGTTTTTTTCGAACTTGGCATACGATCGAACTGGATGACTCGTCACCAGTGTCAAGTTGTGAAGTGACCTTGATAGTTCTCGTGCGCTTAGCCCCTCGAGGATCAAGGTCAAAATCACGAGTACATTCATCAATATCAGTGCTTGTGTATCCAGTATCAAATGGAACTAACGAAACATCGCGATGAGAGGTCGAATTGTCCTTTTTGACCAAAGGCAATCTGACACCATGAGACCCAGACGAACCAACTTCATGAGCATTTGATGGCTCTGCAATCGAATTTGTACCCTCGGACGTAAGTTCAACCCATGTACCATTCGGTTCAACAGTCACGGTGTTGTCAACACCAGTGTCACCATGATCAGTGACCTCGAGGGTAGACGTAACCCGAAAATCACCTGAATTTTCCTGGTAAAAGTTTTCGAAATATCTGTTTCACAAATGGTGAATTTCGGGTCATTTGAAGTCATTTGAGGTCATGTAAGGTCATTTAAGGTCATTTAAATTCATTTGAGATATCTTAGGTCAGTTGAGTCATTTGAGGTCATTTGAGGTCATTTAGAGTCATTCGGGGTCATTTCAGGCCAATTGATTCATTTGAGGTCATTTGAAATCATTTAGAGTCATTTGAGGTCATTTGAGGTCATTTGAGAAGGTCAAAAATTTCCGGGCTAACCAGAAATCTAGACTGTTTCGAAAACTATCCTCAGAAAGTCTCCGACGCCATCCAGTGACCTCCAGATCAGGCTTCACCGGACAGCTCAATCTCGAAATATGATTTCGCTTTTTCAGATTCCGAGGTCGATGACTGATATTCATACACCAGTCTTCCTTAGCATATCCATCGCGATGAAATGTCTTCCAATCATACCAGAGACTCGGTCGAAACGGTCGAGATTGAAATTGTGTAGGTTGACCACGGGCATGCCGAAGTGGTTGCTTTACGAGCAAATCTCGTTCCTTGACGGTAGTGTGGGAAGACAACTCATCCACACGTCCGTAATACAAACCATCGCGATGTTCATGTGGGGTTTTGCGAAGCGACACATGCTCTCTAAGTTCACTAGAGATCGACCAATCAGGTTCATGACAGGATAAAACCCCTCTAAGTTGCTTAGAGTGAGTCATGAAGGCAGGGGTCGGATAGGAGGTGAATCTAGGGGAAGGAAAACGCGTAGGTGAAGGGAAAGGTTGCCTAAAGGAGAACATTCGAGACTGATCCTGAGGGTTGACGTCATATTTACGACTTTGAAAATGACGTTCAAAGCCAAATCGGCAAAATTGGGATCGAAATTGACTATTTTCACCCAAAATTTGAGTCTGGTTAGTCAATCGTAAGTCCCTATGAGCCGATTGTTCAGGGATCACCGAACCAAGCTGGGTTCCATCGCGACGAGTGAAAGATTTACCGATCGTTTGATCGGTATTATCCCATTTTGGAAATTTCTTTGAATACTGATCATAGGCCATCCTGAACCGCATAGGATCAGAAACGGCAAAACCATCGCGATGAGTATCCTGGCGAACGCGACGAGGATCGCGATCACAATCATCCAATTGTGACATGCTGAAAAGTGCTTCAAAATCAACCAAGAAAAGAACGAACGCGAAATGGCCTAAATTGTGATTTTTGCAAAAATTCACAATCAAAACACTTCGCGATGCAACGGTTAAACCACCCAAAACTAATATCTGACCACGATCGATACATAAATCGATCGCGATCAGACAATATTGATATTGATATTGATATTGAATCGGACAAAGCTGACATATCGGTCAATCGATCAGAGAGTCAGTTTTTGGGTCGATCCAGGATCAATGTTATAAAACTAACTCAATCCTTTCGCACTCAAATTATACTGTAATTTTGAAGAAAAATTAACTTTTAACTTTATTTAGCATAAAGTACCTGTATATGGCGGAGTGGACGCAAGTGGAGCCAAAGCAAACCGATAAATTCTCTAAATGGACGGCTGATTATTTTCTCTAACAGGAATATATTATAAGTTATAATCAGAACAATTTCATAATTCTCTCGTCAAAACTCGGATAATCTCTGATATGACAGTATATAAATTTGAATTTGAACTTTAGCCGCCCACGCTATTTGAGAGTGGGGCCACTCAATCATCGCGATGACTCACCTTCTCCCATGTTAGAAGAGAGTGATCAAGGAGGAATAAGGGCAACCTAGTCGCCCCACCCTTATGTCAAAAATCATAAGGATGAATTCCGTGGTACTCTCCTTCATAATTACCCGAAAACTGAAATTTCAAAAATAATTTAACCATCATCGCGAGGAGAGTAGATGTGAAGTGTCATAAATATGATTCATCATCAATTTTCAACCGATTTTTTTCCAGAATTTGTCAATAAGGGTTTTGTATGTGTTTTTAAACGCACAAAATCTCAGTGACGCGCCTAAAAACGCTATCATATACATCGCGAAGATCGTTGGCCATGTTTCGGCCATTAGTTTTCGTCAACAACGTTGAATTTCCAGAATTTGTCAATAAGGGTTAAATCATAAACGCACGAAATTGGATCTAATCGATTCAATCAGGGAATTTTACTGTCGAGCAATTAAGAATTGAACCGGCAAAATTTCTATCGAGGATCGACAGTCCACAATAGAGACCCGATAGAGATTTCGAAATTTGATTTTTCAAAATCGACCTACTTTCCAAAATGAAGCCGAAAACCAAAAACCAAAATCGGCCACGAGAGTCAACGTCCGATAGTGACACGGACTCTGAACCACCCCAATACAGTGCGGACCCGGCACGTATTGATATGATGACAAACCTCTTTTTGGCCGGATTATCGAAAGATAATCCGAAAACGATTACCAAAGTACTCGGTAAGAAAGACAGCAGAATGAGTACCATCGCGAGGGATCGATTCCGCACCTTGTGGAACTCGATCACAGAATTTAAAAATATTTTCAACGGGAAAGATACAGAAGTGATGCAATCACTTGTGTATAACGAAGCGCTGGTCGAAATCCTCCGACAGCAGGGGGACCAGACTGGCGGTTGGAAATTAAGTGTGACGGAATGTGTAAATCCGTTCACAGGGCGATTGTTGATCGGGGTGTGGGCCAGTTATGGCATCAGCAAGGCTGAGTGCCAATATTATGCGCAGCGAGCGGATAAAATTTGTAAATTTTTGAGGGCGAAGTTTGATGAAGCTAATCCCCGCCTTTCTGAAGGCGATATGGATGAAGATGATGAAGACGGAGCCGGAGATGCAAATTCTGGACCACCAGGTGGTAATGATCATCGCGAGGAAAGAGAGGGGAGTTTTGATGAGGATGATGAAGAGTTTTTAAACTCTCTTCAAGGCCCAAGTGCGTCATGTGACGTTCTAAAGTCGACCCCCATCGAAAAAAGTGACCCAAAAATTAAAATGAATGGCGCTAGAACCCGCAGTTACATGAACGGAGTATCATGTATCGCTTCGTTAATGCAACGACCAATGCAACGACCAATAGTCATTGGTGATGAATCCGAGGACGAGGGTATCCCGGACCTACCAACGACCGACCTTAAGACTAACAATGCGTTAGCCGGTCTAACATTAACACCAGAAACCGCGTCACCAATATCTGTCACCAACATGAACTCTCCACCCGAGTTAGAACCACTTTTTGGGGCAAAACCCTGAATCTGACCCTGATCTAGAAGTGACGGTTGTTCGTAATCGCGAGGAATTCGAAAAGTGGTGGAAAAAGTGTGAAAATGAGGCGGCCATGAAGGAACGAGAACGAGAACGAGAACGGGAACAAGAACGGAAACGGGCAATCAGTCGGGACCAACCCCCATGGGGCTCTCGTAGAACGGTCCGTGTTCACCCCGGTCCGGTCGAGTACCAAAACCGAGACCGTGAAATTTCACAAGAAAGAAAGTGGAACGAAAACTCGACCGAGGAACAACTCAGAGGTCGAGTAATTTCGACTAGTCATCGCGAGGATTTGGTTCACTTGGTACCACCCGTACCATATCGAGGTCGTGGTAGAAATTTCACTCCAGAGCGGGTATTCGTCCCAAAGGATTTGTCCCAAAGGTATGAGAACCGTTACCGCTCTAATGCGGGTTAAACCAAAAGACAAAATCGTTGGACACCCCCACAACCAAAAAGAGCCCGAGGGGACAACGTAGAAAAGTTACGAAAGAGTATTTCGGAACTTGAAACCCATCTTCAACAAATGACCGACCACTTTCAAACCACCATAACTCGTATGGCAAATATGACCACCTCGATCAACCCTGAATAAAACACGAGTTCTGGTCAAAATAATTAATTTATTTAGATAATCCCAAGTTTAATCAAAATAGGATCATCCGATTTTCGGTTTAGAATTTTTTTCTCATCGCGATGCCAGCCTCCATTTCTAGATATCTTCAAATTGCACCGGCCAAACAGCAACACTCCAGTGCCAGTCAATCATCGCGATTCCAAGTGGACACGGAAAACCTGAAAAGGACGTGTCCCACTCTATACCTCAGTTATACAATGCGAGCAGCTAGTTCCAATACAGAATATATTCAACGGCATACGTGACTTAAAGTCACAAAACCCCCCCCCCTCCACGTGACCATTATCACCATAGTAACGCGCGAAGGTTAAAATCATCGCGAGGCGCTATGGAGTCAATGGAAACAAGGCCATTGAATATACTCTGTTGAAATCTGGTGAGATTGAACTTCAGTTGAAATTAAGAGAACAACTCGAAGTGCAATACAACCAGTTTCCTGATTGAAGTTCACTTGACAATTGATTACCCGGTAGGTCAATCATTATATTACAGTGCACCTTAATTAAATAAACCAATAGGTCTCCCTTTCATTACAAACACTTGCGTGTCATTCTTGCAAGCAGGACGTTTTGGTCACGTGGTGACTTGAAGTTAACAAAGGAGCCTACCCCCGAAAACGACCGGGTATTCAATTCAAACCCGACAGTAAGTCTATAACATCGCGATGGCGGATATTTCCGCAGAAAATCGAAAATTGCTCGATAAAATATGCTTGGAAGGTAAACTTTATAAGCTTAGCAAAAATCATGTTAAGTCTGAAAAAGATGCTGATGGATGGGTCAGTGGATTTTTAAATTCATTTGACGTCCAAGATAAGCATATTATTGAGAATCATCAATTTTTGTGGCGTAAAAATGATAAGGAGAAAAGTAACGCACCCAAGTACGGAGTGTGCGCTAATTTTAATCATTTGAAATGGCTCATTGAACAAGAGCGTGTGACTAGGTCAATGTGCGATGTTGGATTAGACGAGTGGAATGCGATGAATAAAATCGTAGATTTTAATTATTTCGAAATTCCAAAGTCGGACGCATGCCCAAATGGCGCACGCGCTACGGGTATACTTGAAAAGAGGGCGCTAGATAAAACAGTAGCGTTCCTAACTGGAAAATTATACATAGACTGTGTGGACCCAGGGTCTAAAACACAGAAATATTTTGAGGAATATAATAATAATATCATCGCGATGAATCGATTAGCCACTAAGATCGATAATTATATGATAGATAATATCAAAACCTTGTTCAAAGACGGACAGTACATGTCATGGGAGGATTTAGTTATAGAATTAAAGGATTTCTTAGGATTTAAGGAGGAGCAAAATGACATTTTGGACATTTTTAAAACAATGAAAGACATCGCGATGAAAAGTTCGAAAGAAATACCCACAAAATCTAAAATCATGTTAATGCAACATGAAATGGAAAAGTGGATGATTACCGAAAAATCGAAATTTATCGATGGTAATGATGTGAACAATGTTCACCGTGTATCAGTTATGACAGGAAAAGAGGAGTATAATCCTATCATAAACTGTTTGTTTCACTGCATTTTGTTCTGTTGTGGTACCCTACCCGAGTCAAAATGGAAAAAGGCCATTGTTGAATTTTACAACAATATTTCAAAAAAACCGTCATATACGGTTTGGCAAAAGAACAGAAGTTATCTTTATGAGCTTCTGGATAAGCAAGCAAGTCAGGTGGTAGGGCAAAATATGGTGAAAGACACCGAAAATGGAAACAATTCCGAGGAGCAAAATGCAATCCGACCTAAAAGGTCAAATAAAAATAATCAAAATGGTGTTAATAACACCAATAATAATAATCGCTCCAATAATGGTGGTTATCCAAATCGAAATAATTTCGGTGGAAATAACCGCGGCAATAGGGGCAATTTTCGAGGCGGCAATCGGGGATTGACGTCAAGAAATAATTTTACGTCATCGCGAGGAAATTTCGGCAATTTTCGCCCTAATAATAATAATAATAGCTCAAATACTTATCGAGGTCAGGGGTCAAACCCGATCTGTGCCCACTGTAGTTTTCTTGCAGGAAAGAAAGTATTCCATGCTTTCCCCCATGGAGGAGGGTTTAAATGCATGTTTGACAAAAATAATAAACCCAAAAAGGGTAGAACCGTCGCGATGATTAGTGAAAC
>SCLD01079528.1:0-14903 GCA_004367895.1 Oikopleura longicauda | reverse complement strand
GGTCCCATCGAGTTGTACAAATAGTATGAGTCATTCTTTTTTCTCCAAGGATCGCCTTCACCTGTGTTCGTACATCAGCATCTGCTTCGCGATCCAATTCCATTGTCTGAAATAAGTAAAAGTAATTTCATAAATTACAAAAATTAATAATAAACTTACTCGATAAGTTTCATCATTTCCAAGCAGCAAATCTTTAATTTGAAAAAACAGTTCTTGGCGGCTATAGGTAGACCAAGGATGGTTCGGCAAATCTAAAATAATTTAAAAATAACAGGTATCTCTAATATTAAATCACTTACCAAGTTCACCAAGTGTTGGAGATCGACTAAAACCAAACCCATGGTCGACAAACACCACCTCAATTCGACTTCGCACATTTTGCTCCACCAAACAAAGTCGGTGTGACTCAGTCCACCACCGGCTTCCCATTATACGAAGTTCACCTGAAATAATTGAATTTATCAGACTCCAAAAAAATCTGATATTCTCTGAGTGGCCATCAAACCCAAATTGGGACTAAAAATATTTCAAAATATTTTTTGGCAAAACTAGAAATTATTGACCAAAAGTACTTTTCCACTGGTTTCTGGGTAAAATAACCGACCCAAACCAGTTTTACCAATCAGTAGAAAATTGGAAAAATCAAAATTTAGCAATTCGCTTTTGAGCCGATCTCAATTTCACTCTACTAATAGAGTAAAAGCTATTAAAATAAAAAAGAGAAAAACCATAAAGAAGAACTAACCTAACAACTGTTGTCGAATACAGTCCTGTGCACAGTGAAAACGGCGGTGATACAGTCGTAGTGTGGATTGCGCTTTTTGAATCACTTCCAAATCCTTATCGGTCTCCCTACACAAAGGATACGGGTAAAAGTCAGGAGGGTCTTCATTAAATTTCATTTTTCGTTTTCTCTCTCTTTTCAATATAATCTTGAATGAAATAACAATTTCGATTATCAGTTTTATGATTATCAAGAATGGACTCATTCATAGAGCGTAGGCGGTGGATCAGATCCCAATTACTCATCTCCCAGAAGGAAAATTATCAGAAGAATGACGTCATCAAAGAGAATCTCAAAATTAAATTAGTATTATCCCGAAATGATAATTACTATGTATATTTAGACAGTCGTTATCTGATATGCCAGGCTATTATAAAGCTATTAATCGGAAAGAAACCTCTCATGCAGGAATTAGGTCTTGCCGATAATAATGTAGTACAAAAACAGTTATTTTCCATGATATTCGGAAATATGATTAATTTCAGTACGAAACCTAATAAGATGATTATGAAAATCGTGGAGAAAAATCAAGTCGACCTCGTTCAAATATCCGAAACCGATCACATGATAGAAATCATAGATCGAGAAGTCGAGATCGAACCCGAAGTCGATCACCAAATCGAAAAAGATCACCCAGAAGAGAGAAAAAACGAAGTCGATCACGATCTAGACCACGAGGAAACAACTCACGTGGAAGAAGAAGTCAATCAGCCCCTAGAAGAAGTCGATCTCGAGGTCGAAGTGTTTCCCAAGAACCTTCAAAATCTAGTAAAGATCGACTTCGTAAAAGAAGTAATGATAGCCGTTCGCCCTCTGGCGACCGAAATAGTTCAAAAAATCGAAATGACTCAAATAAAAGAAAAAACGATCGAAGAGGAAAACCTATCCAGAAAGCCAAGTCTCCACCAAGTTCACAAGGAAATAGATCTATCCGAGTGGCGATTGGAAGACCAGCAAGAAACAGTTTCCGAAATCGAACTAATCAAAACTTACTCAAACTGGCTCACTCTAATGTCCGACCACGCGATGACCTTCCTACGCTTGGTACGTACGGTCCCGACCAGTTGTAAAATATTAGTACCATCATATGGTCCTTATTATCATTCCGAAATAAGTGACATATCATGGTTTGAAAATAGTTTTTTAGAAATCCACACCAAATATATTTGGGATGATGAAAGCATCTACACATGCATACATACAGACAAAGCTCGACATCAAACTTATCCAATGAAATTTACTTTGGTTGAAGATATTTCAAGTTGTACCAAACGTGAAGAATATGCAAATATTGATAATTGGACCAATAAGAAGTTATATACGGAACTCTTTGAAGTTCAAGTTGAACAAATCAAGAAAATGAAACTGGTTACATGGTTAGAAGCTGTAGAAGGAACTCCTTGGACTGTTCTTATGATGGGTCAAGGCCAAAAAGTTTTTCGTGAACCCAAAGCATTGGATTACAACGACAGCGTTATAGGACTGAAGTTTTTAGATATTATCCCAGCTCTGATGTTTCAATCGCTCAATACAGCAAGAATATTACCGCATCAACCGAAATTTTTATGGCTGAAACTTGAGTGGATGTTATTCTCATATCAAAAAGTGAGAAAGAATGTTCACAATCAATGTATGGTAGTGGCTCCAGATCTCATCGACCTTGAACCAATTCTAGAAGCCAGTTTAGCCCTTTTTCCGAATGGATGTGGAGAAGGTGAACTTGTTTGTGAGCCAAAATATACCGCCTACGAATTTGACCTCGACGATCTCAAGCGAGAGCACCAATTCTCATACGACCAAGCCACTGGAAATTCAAGTTGTCTCACTGGGGGTAGATACAACCAAAAGTTTCAGTATTGCGATATCCTGAGATCCGACACAAATGCAGTTTCACCATATAGAACTGACCGAATAGCCTTCAAACCAACTCCGTCACAGATTCGAAAACGAAATTACATTGCAGAACTCCACAGCTGGGCAAAAGAAAAGCCGACACCATTTGAAGGTGAATACCTATCGTTTAACAAAATGGGGAATCCGTTCATTGTTCCTCGGGAACCCTTGATTCATCGTTGCAACAAAAAGTGTACCAGAACTTGCAGAAAGAAGAACAATCCATTATATATGAATGTCCCAATTTGGGCAATGTCATTTTTTGCTGCAAAATTGGTGGATAAATATACTCTCACCCCAGAAGAAAGTGCACGTTTATTTCGAGCGTTTAAAATTACATATATGAAGAAAGTAATGTTAATCCAGTTTGTTGAAGAAAATGAGTCGACTGATTCAAATGATTCAATTCCCCAAGCTGTCCCACGTGACACTCCATTATCGGAAATCCTGAAGCCAATTCCAAGAACAGTTGAGGTTCCATCTGAAGCCTCAAGCAATGAAAGTATTAACAATGAAAAGTGTTCCATTCAAGTGGATCAGAATATGGGTCAAACTGACCAATGGCGAGAATTAACAAATAGGCTGCTCGTGCGAGTAGAACAATTAGAAAAAGATAAAGTGCAAGATAAAAAAGCTCAAGATACGAAAATTGCCAATCTTGATACTGAAATCGCCAAGTCCAACACGCTAGTGGACAAATACAAAGCTGATAGTGATAAGAAATTAGTGGATGGGGCGCATGCACTCTTATCAACAATAAATGAAGTCCATTCAGACTTGAAATTAGTCAAACAGAAGCAGTTAAATGATGAAAGCGTCAATCAACTCCGATTTCAATTAGCCATGAATCCACATCTTGGAAAAGCAGTCCTAAAAAATAATGATGACGTCAAAATGATTGGAATCGTGCCAACGGAAAAGGTACCAGCTTTGGTTACAACAATAAGAGCCAACGATACAGCCTACAAACAAAATGTTTCAACTCGAAAGAAATCCCTTCTTGGATCTTTAAATGATGTTTTCTCTAAAAAGGCTGGAACGGACTTGGCCGCAGCTACAAAACCAGCCACAGTTGGAAGCTTTCAAGCCTCGACCAGTATCGAATCAACCATGTCTACGGTTAAGGAATTTACCGGGTTAGTTAATCAATATGATACTAAATGGAACTCACTGGAAAGCAAGCTCAACATTCTTATTCATGGTATGGCAGGGACAAAACCAATGCTACCACCACCGACTGAACCGACCATCACAACATTGACACCAATTGCACCACAGGACCAGCTAACAGCCAATCAAGATCCATTACAGTGCAGTACACCAGCCCGATCCCGAAAGGACCGGAATGAATGTCTTAGTAAGAACAATAGTAGTGTTTCTATAAATAGAACTAAATTTTTACATTCGTATCAGCCAAGTTATCGAGAAAAGTCACCAGATATTGAAAAAGATTCGTCAATGTCAGAGATTTCAATAGAGCCATCTTCATCATTAAAACGAAAGCCAGAAGATCTGAATTCATTCGAAGATTCAATGACTAAAAAATGCCGTATTGGGAATTCAGATGAACCCGATGGAGATGATAAGTTTGGTACGCCCAATTCAACAGCAGCTACCACAATTTTGGATGAAACTGAAAATGAGTTATTGGCTGAGCCAGAAGATCAAGCCATCAATGAGTTAGAAACCACTTCAGGATTGGTTTTAAATCAGTTTAATATCCGGAAACTCAAGAATGATACCTTGACCAACTTAGGAGACTCTGAAATTGAATTTGGAAGCAAGTTTTCCAAAATTCCAGAGGTCGAGACCGACACTGCTGAGTATGTTACAGTAAACAATGATGACCTTGAATATGAGTCTGGAAGACTTCCTAGTCCTCCTAGAAATGCTGATTCATCACACATTGTATTGGATTCTGAACAGAATTATACTTTGGCGGAATTATCAAATCAAAGTGATATGAGTAGTAATCATAGTATAACTATGGGTGCACGTCCAGTAGGGAATGCTGAAACCCTTAATGATGCAAATATGGTCACCAGTGCGAACAACTTTTTTGTGATCCGAACGACTTCGATTATCAAAGATGATCCTAGAATTAAACTGACTAAACCAAACTCAGACTTAACAGATGATCCAACAGCACAGATTGTGAATAGTCAATGCTATCCAGACGATCATCACAAAAATCCAGAATTTACTTCAATCATCAAAGCCTTTCCCAAACAATACCGATGTCGATGGCAAAGCCGACTTATTCAAATATGCCTGAAAACGCACTTTATGACATGGATGATGTCATTTAGTGAAACCTATGAAGCCGATAAAGATGGTGTGGACCCAGTTATCAAAGCATTAGCCATTGAATGTCGTGGTCTCCTGAAAAATTTTGATGCTGTCAAGACTCATCAAATTCCAGAAACGTTATTCGAAATGTTGAAATTGCCAAAATGCAAAGAACCAAATGAAGCCTGGGCTGCGTTCAGAAAATTTCAACCAATGAGAATCTCGATTCCAATGAGTAAGAAGTACATAGAGCATTTGAGTGAAATGATGGACGCCGAATCGAATAGTCTTATTGAAGCGGATGGAATTTACTTTTCAACAAAGCCGATGAAGACAGTTTTCCCTATCCCAATTTTCACCAATACAAGCAATCCGAAATGTTCACTTGAATTTCGAAATTTTTGCATCAAGTGGACAGGTCTAACAAGAGAAAAAGCTATTACAGCTTTAAAATCAACGAAACAAGCCTCAATTGAAAAGTGGCTAAAGAAAGAAAAACCGACACCAGTAGCAGCTGATCCCCCGGTCGCCCAAGCCAATGAGGATGTACCAGCGTCAGCACCGTCCAATGTAAATATTCTTAAAAACATAACTGAATCAGGCATTTATTGCAGTTTAGACCAAACTGATTCGTATTTTAGCCGGAATAGTAATTATTCCATTTTTACTGCCCATGTATATAATTCCCAATGTTCTTATTTAACCAATCCAAAGAAATCACGTGTCCAAAGTTCAAATCCAGTCAGTTCACCAGTTCAAAGTTCAATTTCAAGTTCAAATACCATGCCCGATCATGAAGAAATCTTAATCAGTCCTATAGGTAAGTGCCGCATGACATATGAATATCCGGAAGATATTGACAATGAATTTCCAATTGTCCCAGAGACAAATCATCAACAAAATTTCTTATTTGATCTTTCTAGTAACTCACTGGAAGATCTTAATCTTGATGATTTGTTTAATCAAAGTTTCAATATCAGTTTACATAGCTCTACAGATGATGCTCAGGAAAAGATCAATCCTGAAAAACCATGGGTCCTTAATGACCTCAAACCTAATGAAATTGAGAATTGCCCGTTTGGTAAGTATTGCACAATTGAAAATGCATTACACAACATGGACTTCAGGCACCCTGGGGATGCCTTATTTGTAGAAACCGAGAAACCTATCTGTTTGTTAGGGAAACAGTGTCCTGATTTTTATAAATCAAACCATGCAAGTAAATATAGGCATTTATTTGAGGATGATCTCTTATTAGACCTTCCCAATCCTGCCTTATCAGAAAAACTGGTTGAAAACGATTTTATTTCACATACAAAAGAAGGACAAATTCTGCAAGAACGTTATGCCGATACGAACTTATTATACCCAGGAATCAACGTTACAGATTGTTTTATGTTGGATGATCCATTGGACCGAATGGAGTATAATAGTAAGTTAAGGAATGAGGTTATTAGAAACGGGAATCTAGAAAATCCTATGTTACCAATTGATGACAGGATGTTACCGAAAAAATTTGAGTCCAAAAAATTATTTCAACTTCGACAAATCAGTCAGAAGGACTATAAAGACAAATGTCTTTTTCAAGGCGATTATCATTCGAATAAGCCCTTGTATAACCCAGATCAGCCAACAGAAAGAATCCAAGATTTATTGCTACGAAAACGTGTTCAAAGAAAACGAGCACGAGAACGCCGAAGTGAAGCATTCAAACCAGTGGTCAGGAAGAATTTTCATAATCTAAAAATTATGTATGTTAATTCGAATGACCCTATTAAACAGTTTAATGATATTTTTTCCATGTATGGACATTATGATATAATAGTGTTAACCGAACTTAATATGGAGAAAAAATATTTAGATGAAGGAAAAATATTTCCAAGTGATACATTTAAAGTTTACTATCACAAAGAATCGCTATTGCAATCCACCAATTCCGATTCTCGCAAAGTCATCTTCTCAGCCATCTTTATTAACACTAAAAATGGCTTACGAGCCACGCTAAAGTATGATAAAGTACCCTTTGTGAGCATCTTTATCACTTTACCAAAATCAGATGGAACTGATTTCAAATTCAATCTTACTGCATTTTATAAATTCCATGTCGGAACTAAATCTAGAGCATTAAGAATCCATACAAAGGATCAACTCCATGACTTCTTTATGGACCGTTTTCGAGATATTAATAAATTACAGCATAAAGTCCCAAGTTTATTAATCGGGGATGGAAATTGTTCGCTATTTATTAAAAGAGGACAAGACAGTCGAACCTTCTGTAAAGAAGTTCGATCTTTGTTCGCCAATTATAAAAATGAACTCGGAATGAATACAACGAATGTACCGCATAAGACCAAACAAAATGGCGAAATTTCAGAAAGCCAGATTGATTGGGCTTTAACCAAGGATTTTAGTGCTAGCCGAGTTGAATTCGAAAGTGGCCCCACCATGATTAATAATGACGGCCATAAGATTTTATTGTTCACTTTTGACATTAAAATAATCAAATCGAAAATTCTAAAGCAGATTCAAGTGAAACATTATCCTAGCAAAGACATTGTGTTCAACCATGCCTATAAACTGTTTAAAAAGCATGAAACTGAATTAAACGAACTTTTTGATCAAGAAACAATTTTACGTAATAAAGCGAACTCTGACCCTAGTTGGACACCCCCAGCATATGCAGGGGAGTATTCAACTAGAGTAATTGAGCTTATCAATCAAGTCACTAATGAACTTGTCGTTTTAGAGGACAAAGTCATCGATTTGAGTCGACAACAAAAGATTTTATCGCCAATTACGCTCCAGCTTAAAAAGGATGTGGAAAAACTAGAAAACAAAATTTGTCAGAGTAACTGGGTATCTCCGCACACTGACAAATATTATCGTGAACTTTTAGCCACATTTCGTAGATTCCGCCAAAGAGACCAACGTGTTTTTAAAACACTTGGAAAACAAGATTTCGATTGTCTTGGAACTAACGATATTTATCATTTCAATCGACGTGTTAATTCTGGTATGAAGTTGAATCGACAAAACACAGTGAATTTTGGTCCGAATAAAGTTGGTAAGCACTTTTGCGATTTACAAAATCAAGAAATCAGTACCAACCCAGTTTCAGCACAAACTTGGCGAAAAGTGAATGGTTCCAAATTCGATCCAGCCAAATGTGAACTGGATATTAAAGGAACCGATCGCTCAAACTCGCTAGTCCACATTATTAGTAAATTAAAGGAATTCACAACTAGCCATGACACCCTAGTGTGCCGAAAAGTTTTAGCCGGAATGCCCCGTATTTTGGTGGGAAAGCATCTAATTCAAATGATTAGGCTTGACACGGAAAATGGGATTTATAATCAAGTTGGCAAAACTAATAAGATGATCAAGTTGTTCAAATCGGGACGGGACATGACCCAGCTTACGGGTTACAGATACCTCCAAGTCCCACAACTTTCGGCCCAACTGACAGACTGTTGGTTAGTAAAAAATATGACTCGGAATTTTGATCATAGAAATGTTTTTTCTGATCAACAGAATGGATTCCGTCCCCATTACGGCTGTGATACAGCTATGGCGAAAATTTTTGACAATTACAATCACAGCAAGGCCAAGCACAGTTTTCTATGTTACATTGATTTCAAAAATGCGTTCGGATCTCTGCAACATAATTTATTGTTGCAGAGATTCGAACAGCTGATTTCCACTGGCGCATTGAGGTTAATCCAGGATCAACTATTTGATCGATTTGTGGTAGTCTATGAGGACGGGAAGCGTAGTCAACCCTTCAAAATTCCAAATTCCGGTACCCCACAGGGGTCTAATGGGGGGCCTGTATATTTTTCGATATATGCAGAGCTAATAATAGACCTCCTCCACAAATATAGCAATTGTTTGAGCGTCGTCTTCGCAGATGATTTAGTGATGCAAATAACAGCTGACAGTTATGATCAAGCCTTGGAAACTACGAAAATTATTATGGCAGATTTTATTCAAGAAACAGCAAAATTCAATATCCGAGTGAATGAAGATAAGAATGAATACATGGTGCTTGGTAAGTCAGAATCCTATGATCCTATTACAGTTACAGTTGATAATATTGAATATAAAATTAATCATACGAATACCACTAAATATCTAGGATTTCGTTTTAACTCAAAGCTGAATTTTAGTCCGCATTTCGGATATCTCATGGGTCGAATATATGATTATCGACCATTAATTTTCAATGCCATGAAAATCGGAAATATAATTGAAACCAAAGGCTTAGCTCGTTCGCTACTGTATGGCGTGCTTGGATACGGTTTAAATATATTACCCTTCGGCACGGATGCTGAATACAGTAAAATAAATCGAGCAATAATTAATATTGGATGTGACATCCTCAATATTAATTATACGAAACGTCAAAAAATCGAATACAATACGATTTTCCATACGTTAGGGTGGATGGAAACCAAAAACCTGCATAAACTAAGCGTACTAAGGCTTTTCAATAGAATTCTAATGCACCATCGTCCGAGTGACATTGCTTGTAGAATCGAATCAATGCTGGTCTATGAGTCGGATAGTAAAAGATATATTTTGCCCAATCATGAGCAAAAGTTCATGGCGTTAAACGCTGAAAAACGAAAATTAAAAGGGGATGGACCACTTATGAAAATCAATCCAAATGAGACACCCCGGGACAAAACATTATTCCCGTATAATGTGGGGTCTGTTCTCAAAGAGTTGCCTATCGCCATCAGATTACAACTAGGAGACGAATCATTTAATACTGAAATTGCAAATTTTTTCGGCGGGAAATGCCAACATCCGCCTAGTAAACCGGAAAATAAATGTCGATTTTGTACAAAAATGAAACTTTTTGCTAGAAACCATATACCACGAAATCAACCCATTTATGATACCGATATGTTTGATAAAGATATAATGTTTTTTAACTACCGAGAATCCGAAGACCATACATGGCTATCTATAGTCCGGGCTTGGAAATTATGCCAAGAGGACCGATTGAATGAAATCAATTTAGAATTAAAAGCAATGGAACCCCACCAGAAAACCCGTACAGCTTTTACAGCGGCTCATTTATAATATTTTTTAGTGTATACACTCAAACCGCAGAATACATTATTGGTTCAATGCATATGGTCAAATGGAAGCTTTGCTCAAGGCAGTCAAGCCTTTGAGACATTTAATGCAATCATGTTGAATGGATTCAATGTTTATGCCTTAATGCCTATGCCATTTTTAGTAAAATCAAAGTTATTTCCGCAATTTATTCGTCACTGGAACTCGCCCAACATGAGATTTGATCTTGAACTGTGTAGGTCATTCTCACGTGCAATGATTGATAATACAATTGGCAATTCACCCGCCAACACGGTACAGTTCTGGGAAAATATTAAAGCTGAGAGATCTAAAATCCTACAAAGAAACATACTGAATTCGACTATCACAATGACCAAACTTGAAAAATGGGATTTGTATTCGGAAAAAGACTTGTCTACAATAATCAATCGACAAATTCTAGCTACTGAAAACTTAGAAATGGATGGAAGATTTGATCAAGATCGTATTATTCGATACTGGACTCCGAAATCTCGAATGCTGAAATCTAGACTCATCAAAAAACCTCGTGGTACTGCCGAGGACTTTTTTATCAATAGCTGCCGAAATGCATCACAAGAAATTGGTCTTCAAAATACAACGTATCAACGTGGATTCGTATCTGAAAAGAAAATCTCTGAAGAATGGGCTGAAATTAAAAAAGAAAAAAGGAACTCAAAATCCAATAACCAAACCACAAGTTCTTTTGTAGATTGGTTAGCAATGCAAAAAGGAGCATCAATGGAAGCGAGATTACGCCAAATTCAAAAAACAATTTCAAACTTAAAATTTTCCACTCTTAATAATGATCTAATGGTAGACATTATGGATACAGAAGATGATATTGTTGAGTCGATCAATAAGTCAATCAACAAATTGATCCGACTACAAAAAGAAAAGAAAAACCTACGCAAATCTACAATTGATCCAAAACTTCTCAATCAGTACTGTTTTCCTGAAATGGCTGACATCTGGTTCAAGAATAATGATGCGAACAAGAGTCTAGACTTATTAATTTGTTCCGAATCGGCATCAGACTCAGAAGAGCAAGAAACTTGGAGTGGCAAATGGAGCTCCGATTAATTATAAACACCCTATTATTAGTGTATTATCAGGAATTGCATCCTTCACTGTGAAATGAGTTATCGATATTTACTTCAGAATGTCGAAAACTATTCCACAAGGAAGACTCAAAGTAGTTCAAGTATCTTCAACCTGCCTAGAATGGGTCTTCACCTGGCCCAAAATTTTGAAACTGAAACCAAATGATGAAAAATTGATTTTGAATTTATCAATAGTATGGCATTTTATGGATCAACATGAAAGTCATCCAGGTAAATGGTCAAAAGAAACGATTATTGAGATCTGTGAAAATTGGACGAAAATCAATTCCAACTTTACCCTTGATGAGAAAGTATTGCATTACTCCAAAAAATTATTAGCAGCCATTATTGATTATCTGTGGATGAACCAATTAAATATGGATGATATCCGATTATTTGAACGTGCTCTGAACAAAGCTGCCATTGATATTGAAACATCAATAATCGCTGGATTCTTAAAATCCTCCATTTTACGTCACACAACTAGACCCGAAATCTTATATTTCAATGGCACGACAAGAAAAATTCCAGCACCACATTATTCCTGCTCAATCCTGATCGTCTACCGCAGCCGAGCTACCAGCACAGATATTTCAAATTATTACGAGCTTATATCCCAAGTAGAACAAAAGGTATTTATTGAATAAAAATAGACTGTCAATGACAGTAAAATTAATAAGTTTCGCTTTCATCAAAGGTTGTCAGTTTACTGCAACCAGGATATTTCTGAATCTTCTTGCATTCATCTTCAGCAGCATAATAATTTGGATCGTTATGACCAAGATACAAGGCGGACAAAACGTTCCCAGGTCTCCGACCGTTTTCATCTTGAAAAATCCGTCCCCCATCTTCTGGATTTCTTGAAATCCATCGAGAATATTCTGAGCGAACACGATATCCCGGAAACGGGAAGGCCACGTAAACCATATATTTGGTAGCCATATGCAATAGGGTAGAGCCTAAAATTATTACGTAACATTCATATGACCAACCGATCAGATGAAACATTCTGATTCCATTGGTGTAATTTAATACTTACTATTCAATCGAAAATCGGTAAGTAATAAATGATTACGGCCACCATGAAAATCGCCATTGTATGACATACAACAGCTGTAACTTTGGCACATTTCCCAAATTGAATAAATAAGGCGCATGATTGATTTATCCCAGCGACAAAGAGGATGTAAATGCGAAAATCGAATCTGGAATCGAGACTTGAACTGCTCACGTAGCAAATTATAATCTAGAAAGTAATATTTAAAACCTATTCAAATAATTAAAATTAAGTCTATCTACTCACAATATTCCTCGTCACGAGCATCATATTTATGTAGCACTCGTCGTGAAAAAACGGGTTGTTTAGCCATATTAGGCATTCCATCGTGCTCATCATCGCCATCATGTGGCAGCATAATTTCAGATTCATATTCATATTCCACAGTCTCCAACTGTGTGCCCGTCGGATTATATCCTTCCAAAATATTATTCACGTTTAGCACTTTTTGAATAGCATGGGCAATAGAATCCCATCCAATTAATAATTCTAATTCAAGGTTTCGAATACAACCGGACATGTAAGTGGGCTGGTATGGCCAAGAAGTAGCGAAAGTGACAGTCCCGTCGACATTTTCAAAACGCTGAAAATTCATGATGTGGTAAATATAGATATACCCTTACCCAATAACCAAATCCCAACCCTTTCTTACCCAAAAATTAGCTGTAACAGCTAAATTGAGCAAGCGCAATATTTCTCGATGCAAAGTTGTCATCTTTGTAATATCAGCTGCAAACCAAGCCCTAGAAAAATCCATTGATTGATCTTCTTCTAAGGGACAAATGAGGAGCGTCAAAGCCATGGAGAGCGATTTTGAAAGTCCATTTGTCGATGAACCCAATGATCCATGACTCATACACCCGGTATTGAGAACACAATGAGTACCCAACCCAAAACCATCTGCACCAACACCTGTTTCATTACCTGCAAATCAAAATAAATAAATAAAAAACGCGAAACCAGTACTTACCATGAGCTACGTAAGTTTTGATCTGTTTTTCCAAAGGCAAAGTGACATGAGGTATCTTATACTCATGAATTTCAGTTGTAGCACCGGGATGACCTTGAAATAGTATAGGTACCCATCTATCAGATATAGCAAACTTGCAGAATAATTTCACCATGTAGAAATGTTGTCGTCGTATTCCCAACAACCCAGGATGACAATTCACAGTACTGGCCCGTCGATTACACGAATACCATGGATTCAGGTGGTTATTATTACAAAAAGCACAGATAGTATTTGCCAGTAGCATATCATGTGACCATTTTTCAGAAGTGGTCGTGGCCACAAAGTTAGCCATAAAGGGACAGGCTCCCAAATGCGATCCTAAAGAATAAGTTATTAAATAATCTGAATTCCGAGAAAATTTTTTGGGCTAGTTTTTAAGTTCAAAACACACATTATTACCTTGTTGATATTGATGTAACATCAATAAAGACTGATCACGATTCGAACTGATCAACCATATCAAGTTTTCAATAACTAAGTTGTTACCGCCAGGAGAAGAATAATACCGTGGGACCGCGCGTTTTTGACTGTTACCAACAGATATAGGATTGTAGTCGGCATCGTACCAAGTATGGGATGTATTCCACCGATCCGGACGAAGTCTTGATCGAGTACACCATGTCGTATTGTTAGTCTGAGCCAAAATTTCTAAAATAAAAGCTCACAAAACTTTTTTCAAAAAAATGTTTTTCTTACCATTATATATTCCAAATATTTGCAAAGCTTTAGAAGTTAAAGCAATCCCGGCGAAAAGTCCTTCATTTGACTCAATTAATAATGCCAATATTTCGGGTGAAGTTAAATCAACCACGACACAAACCATATTGGCCAATACCACAAACGTTTGAGGAAGATTTCTAAAATCAAAATTATAAAAGTGATCGGCGGTGTAAAAAGTGATAAAAAATCAAATTCAATCAAAAAATGAATTCCGACAAAATAAGGTAAAGTACCTGAATTTTGGAACCAGAAAAGCCAGAGCGGGCATAGGCATGTAAGTTGCAATCAACTCCAGAGAATTAAACTGTAGAACCATTTTGGCTTTGTGAATGGCATCCATAGGATTTGGTCCCCCACGATAGTTAGGATCTTCCGGTTGTAAGAGATATTTATACTCTTTTAAACCGCGATTTAACCCCTGAAAAGCATTAGAAACAGTGCGCCACCTAGGCAGCATTTGAGCATATTGGTCCAACATTAACGAAGCATCCAAAGGCGTATCAGGTATAATAGATACATTATTTCCTATTAACGTCGTTAAGGTTGCTTTCGAGGAGGCGATTTCAGTAGCACGAGCAGGATCATCAGCTCGAATTGCGTTCAAAGTATAAAGGTCACTAGCATAGAATATCAATCGTGATAGCAGTTCTGGACATGTTGAATTAGTAACCCAAGCCCGAATTTCATGCCATACTGCAGATTGGGTATCAATGAAATTAGACAGGGTCAGCAGGGTATAATACACAAGCTAGAAAAGTTTTATTCTAAAAAATAAGTAAAAATGATCAAACTCACGCATCCATGATGAATCGAAGGCATAGAAAACTGTGTCGTAGCCACATCCGATATCCAAGCAGTTGACTTGTAATTTAACAACATCAAAACGGGAAAATATATCGGAACAGGCGGTGCGCGGGTAACAAATGAACTACTCGTAGTCTC